>JACXGK010014236.1:0-11842 GCA_016801125.1 Novumbra hubbsi
ATTTTAGTTAAGATTTGATGTGTGTGTGCTATTAGAAGCTAACGGTGCCAGTAGGGCGTATACTCTGAAATTAGCCAGCTGGAGGTCGTAAATATTAAGAAGTACATTCCAGAGGTAGGACTATAAATCAAGAGATTAGAGGCAAGGACATAGCATGTATAGGAAGACAGGTTTATGGCCTTTTTTAGCTGGACCCACACAGATGCAGACAAGGAGGAGGATGGAAACGAGCTAGCCATGGTCAGATCTACTGGTGCCAGCCTACCCCCTCAACTGTCTTCTTCGTCGGCCTCCAAGGCCATCAGAGGGCCCCACGGATGGAGATGGGGGCTGCAGGACGGGACACGCCCACCCAGGAAGCGCGCTCATCAATTTTGATACCATGACTGAGGGGGGAATAGGCTACATTAATGTGTCCGATGTGAACGGACTTCAGATCTTCCTAGCTGTATTTTGGGGAACGATCTCCAGATATATCTGTAATAAAAGGCGTTTACCGTGTGGACATTCTCTGATTCAGGACTCGGGGGAAGTAGTTTGAATTCTACAATATACAAGCATTGGCCGATAAAAACGCAGGGTATCGTTATATGTTAACAGTTATATATATTTTCTCCAAATTATCCTATGTACGTCTGCTAAAAAACAATAGTGGAGCGGAAGTAGCACAGGCTTTTAAATCTATTTTGAAAGAGAGTGGCGTACCCAAAAAAATCCAAACCAATTCTGGAAAGGAATTCTTTAACAGTTCATTTAAAAAACTAATGAATGAACATAATGTCATACACTTTGCAACAGGGTCAGATTTGAAAGCCTCAGTAATTGAACGTTATAACCGGACCTTGAAGGAGAGGATGTGGCGTTATTTTACAGCAAATAATACACATCATTATTTTGATGTGGTTCAGGATTTTGTAAAAGGTTATAACAACAGTTATCACAAAAGCATACGAATGAAACCAGTGCAAGTAAATGCTGATAACACCTTAGAGGTTTTTACAAATCTTTACGGGGAGTTTCCCCTTCGTAAAAAGAAAGATATTGTTTTTAAATTCTTAAAGGGGGATAATGTGCGCATCTCAAAGCTGCGTGGGATTTTTGATAAAAAATACGAACAAGGTTACTCTGATGAGCTGTTTACAGTGACAAAGTGTTTACCGCGTATACCGGTTGTATATAAATTAGTGGATTATGATGAGGAAGCGATCGAGGGCACCTTTTAGGAACAAGAGCTTAAAAAAGTAAAAATAGACACAGATAGAATATTCCATGTCGAAGAGATTTTGAAACGTAAGATGGTCAATGGTACGGCCCAGGTATTTGTAAGATGGAAAAACTGGCCTAAAAAGTTCAACAGTTGGATCCTAGAGTCGGAAGTGCTTAATGGCGGAGAATAAAAAGCAGTGTGTAAGACAGTTATTCAAATCATGGAAAGCTCTGGGTTTTATCTTACGCTACCTTGCAACGCTTCAGGGGAAATTTACCCCAAAAACAGCAGTTCTAATTTTATAACAAATTTCGCAAAACCTATAGAGGTACAGGGTAGCTGGGATGTGGGTCTCGCAGAAATCGTATATCCGCATAGTTGGAAAAATATCATGAAAAATGACTTTGAGTTTTTCTACAGAAAAGAGTTTGCTTCTGTTGCTGTATTAGGAATCAACAACGATGGAAATAAAGAGGTTGAAGCATTTGGTTATGAACCTCTAGCTGTCAAACTCAAAGCAGGTTACTATAAAGAAATAACCGAAGTTATCTACGGTATGAACGAGGCCGTGTCCAAGGAGGTGTATCTAACTTATGACAAAGTTCAAAAACGAATAATGGATGATGGACCGTGTGCTATCAAAACCAACGGCAGCTTAGCTTATGTCTTAAGGATGCAACCTGACTTATGGTTTTACGCAAACGACTTGTCTACTAAATACACTGTAGACATTCACTCGGGCTTCTATAACACATGCAGACATTATATCGTATCAGAGGGTGGGAGACAGTTTTATACCGCTCCTTCGAACTGTTCATATAGAGGGTACAGACGGAGACATTATCACAATTAATTATGAGCGACTGCACTACGTACCTGTAACTAAAAAGTACATTGAAAACATAGCTATTGAGATCAAGACGGATCAGAATAAAAATATAATATTTGATTGGGGTAAAGTCATTGTTAAACTACACTTTCGGCCTGTCAAGACATCTTTACATATATAGAAATGTGTTACACAAACCGCAGCTTGACCCTAATCGCTATGTAGCGTATTACGTCGATCAGGTAGGAAATGGACTTCCTGGTTTCTATGGATCCTCGACCATGCATGGTGTGGGAGTGGTAGGTATGTTTCGGAATTTATTCAGAATGGTAATTCCCTTCATGAAACGAGGATTCAACATAGCCAAACCGCATTTGAAAAGTGCGGCTAAAAATATTGTAGGTGAAGTCATAACGCTATGAATACACACTCAGAGCCTGAGCAACGGGGAGATGGAGGGTTAATGTTTATGGCCCGCAGGGATAGAAATCGACCCCCTGGGAGGCGTTTACCTTATACTAAAAAACTAAAGACTGCAGCTAAATCAAAATCATTAAGTCACAAGCGACGTAAGGTGAAGAGGTGTGCTGAAGGAATAAGCGATAGTATTTTTTTTTAAATTGCCCTTTTACATCGTATGTCAGCTGAAGCAGTCAAGACAGAGCTTGATCTTTTTTCCGCCGCTCTAACACAATATTCGATTAACAGTTGGAGTTATGTTGAGATCATGCCTATCTCAGCCCTTACGGAGAACGGACCTATATTACATTTTTTATACCAGGACATGGGAACAATACATGGACCTGAATAATACTTTGCTACACATAGTCCTCAAAGTTACCAATAAGGCTGGAGGGAATATTCCTGTGGACGCCAAAGTGAGCCTTACAAATTACCCCCTGGCCAGCATATTTTCACAGGTTGACGTTACTTTGGGTGATTAGTCAAAATAGTTCAACGTACCCCTACAGGGCAATGTTGGAATGTCTACTGAATTACTCTGTAGACACTCTAAATAAGCAATTTGCTGTTTTATAAGGACATCGGCGGTAATATGGAAATTGTGGATCCCTCAGTTCTAACAAATAAAGGAACAAAATGTGGAACTTTTGGGGACTATTCATGACGATATCTTCTTTCAAGAGCGATTAATGTTAAATGCGGTTGATATAAGGATGAAGTTATAACGATCAAAGGATGAGTTATGTCTAATGGCTGCTGAAGATGGTGATTTTAGTTTAAAAATTGTAAACGTATCGTGATTTGTCAAAAAAGTAGCTGTTTTGCCAGCGGTGGGTTTAGGACATGCACACGCTCTTTCAAAGGGCAACGCCCTTTACCCAATTAAAAAAAGAACTATGAAAACATTCAGCATACCGAGGGGTTCTAGAGTGTCCAGTCAAGATAACCTGTTTTTGGGCACACTTCCACGTTACATAGCAATAGGCTTGGTGGATAACAACGCCAGTACGGGGACCCTAAATAAAAACCTGTTTCAGACATTTAAACGCAGACTATGTAGCTCTTTGTCAGGATGGCAGACAAATTCCAGCCAAGGCCTTTCAACCAAATTTCAGGAACGTTTTGTAATGCTAGAGAATTTTATAATCTATACTTGGCCACGGGTCACCATTTAAAAGACATGGCTTTACCTATCGAGCGAAAAGACTTTGGGCGGGGTTATACCTTATATGCCTTTAACCTTTCACCCGATGACTACACAAGCGGAAATCTGTCATTGATGTCTACCGGTAACCTACGGTTGGAAATGTGTTTCAGGGATCCTTTAGAACAGACAGCTACTATGATCGTTTACGCATGCTCAGATTCTATATTGGAGATAAACTCTCGAAGACAGGTGTTAGTTGACTATTATTAAAATCAAGATGAACACAGAAGAGATTGAGAGCTTTATGCGTAGTATGGTCCTTTGAGAGGGGTATATGCCTGTGATGAATTACCCCGGGAGCAAATTAGCGATAGACCTGCGTTGTTTATCGTTAATGCACACAAAAAACATATGCCAGGAGAACATTGGCTCACATTGACTTTGGAAGAGGAAAAGGGGCTCAACATCACAACTTTCTTCGGTTTCCCTCCAGGGTTTTTAAGACGAAACGGTGTCAAGATTTTTCATAATATTAAACAGCTTCAAGACGATTTTTCTACAACCTGTGGCCAGCATTGTATTTTCTACCTCTGTCAAAGAGTCAGGGGGCACTCGTATGAAAATGTTATTAATCTATTGTAGAATTCAAACTACTCCCCTCGAGTCCGAATCAGAGAATGTCCACACGGTCAACTATTTCCAAAGTAAACGCCTTTATTACAGATATATCTGGAGATCGTTCCCCAAAATACAGCCAGGAAGATCTAAAGTCCGTTCACAGTTTATGTATCCCATTCCCCACTCAGTCATTGTATAGAAATTGCTGAGCGTGCTTCCTGTGTGGGCGTGTCCCGTCTTGCAGACCCCATCTCTATCCGTTGGGCCATCTGGTGATCTCGGAGGCCGACGAAGAAGAAAGTTGAGGGGGGTAGGCTGGCGCCAGTAGATCTGACCTCGGTTACATATCCTCCTCATTGTCTGCATCTGTGGGTCCAGCTAAAAGGCCATAAACCTGTCTTCCTATAAATTCTATGTCCTTGCCTTGTTGAAACCGAATGTTTCCCCCGGGTTGCGAATCAGAGAATGTCCACGCCGTCAAGTCTTCCCAAATCATACACCTTTATTACAAATGCATTCGGAGATCTGTCTCGCAGGACAGCCAAGAAGATCTAAAGTCCGTTCACATCGGACACAGTTTATGTAGCCCATTCCCCACCCAGTCATTGTATAGAAATTGCTGAGCGTGCTTCCTGGGTGGGCGTGTCCCATCTTGCAGACCCCGTCTCTGGGTGTAGGGTCATCTGTTGTCCGTCTCGGAGGCAGATTAGGGGAGGCAGTTGAGGGGCCAGTTTGACAATAGTAAATCGAACAGGAAACAGCTGCTGGCTCGTGTCTGCTTCTCCTCTCTTGGGTTCCCTTATCAGTATCCGTGAGTGGTGTTGAAACCGAATGTTTCCCCCGGGTTGCGAATCAGAGAATGTCCACGCCGTCAAGTCTTCCCAAATCATACACCTTTATTACAAATGTATTCAGAGATCTGTCTCGCAGGACAGCCAAGAAGATCTGAAGTCCGTTCACATGGACACAGGTTAAATAGCCACAGACACAATCGATGCATAGTAGTTGCTGCGCGTGCTTCCTGGATGGGTGTGTCCCATCTTGCAGACCCCGTCTCTGGGCGTAGGGTCATCTGGGTGTGTGTAATTTGTGGATACTCTAATAGGTTAGTCTTAGGGAATTGCATTGTGCTCAGGGGTTCTTTGTTTTGTAAGAAAAAAAATATGCTTCATTCCATGTGTTTTGAAATGATGAATCAATGTGCTATAATCATAATAAGCTATAATCATAATTGTATGCTTGTGCCTTAAGAATGTATAGCCGTATCATGAATGCATTATTAACAGCCAAACTGTTTAAAGCATGAACAAAACAAGTAATGATATGTAGTAATCACATTGAAGACACATGTAAAGGTTGGGTGATAAAGCAGAGGGTGAGCGAATAACAGGAAGCGCCTAGGGGGTACAAGAAAGACCAGGAGACTACAGAAAGACGCATCCAGGTTTGAGAACACCAACTCCCAACAGGAAGAAGTCGCACAATCAGAGACTCAGTTCAGCCAATCAGAACACTACGCACACGACGCAACGTGAAGACGTACAAGAAGATTTGACCAATAGGCTCCCTTAAGGAGAACCTATACATTTGAATGTAGCTAAACAAAGCGCTCTCTCTTTCCCAGCTGTTCCCAGCCGAAACAAGAGCCGTGCACGTTCGATAGGGATATGATACTAATAAATACGTTGATAATTTCTAATTGGTCAGGGTAATTTATTTCTTAACATTACATTGTTTTTCATATTTAATTCTGACCCTCTGTGAAACAGCCTTAAATACTATCAAAGGATGTATACCACTAAACCAGGAACAATTAAAAAAAATGAAGAGACAGAAGGCGGCTATCAAGATATTTGATGATAAAAAAGCCAGCCTTAAAAAAAAGAGATGAACCATCCAACAGCGAGGTTGATTCATTCTTCCTTTGCTGAGTATAGTGTAGAATTCAAACTACTTCCCCTGAGTCCTGAATCAGAGAATGTCCACATGGTCAGCTATTTCCAAAGTAAACGCCTTTATTACAGATATATCTGGAGATCGTTCCCCAAAATACAGCTTGGAAGATCTGAAGTCCGTTCACATTTTATGTAGCCTATTCCTCCCTCAGTCATTGTATCGAAATTGATGAGAGCGCTTCCTGGGTGGGCGTGTCCCGTCCTGCAGCCCCCATCTCCATCCATGGGGCCCTCTGATGGCCTTGGAGGCCGATGAAGAAGACAGTTGAAGCAGTAGGCTGGCGCCAGTTGATCTGACCATGGCTAGCTCGTTTCCATCCTCCTCCTTGTCTGCATCTGTGGGTCCAGCTAAAAAAGGCCATAAACCTGTCTTCCTATACATGCTATGTCCTTGCCTCTAATCTCTTGATTTTTAGTCCTACCTCTGGAATGTAACGTATTTTCCGCACTATAAAGCGCACCGGATTATAAGGCGCACCTTCAATGAATGACCAATTTTAGAACATTTTTCATATATAGGGCGCACCGGATTATAAGGCGCATAAAATATTGCAGTCAAACGTTTGACTGAGTTTCCGTTATGCATCCACTAGATGTGCTAAAGGGAATGTCAACAAAACCGTCAGATAAAGTCAAACTTTATTAAGCGTTCTGACAACTCCGTTCACTCCCATGGTAACGTTGTTCAAACATTAATGTGCATATTAACATTATCTCCCAGCCTTGCTCACTCTTCTCCCAAACGTGGAGAGGAACTTTTCCCTAATTCAGTAAACACGTACCGTAGTAAAAGAAACAGTCTGATACCACTAAATCAAACGTTAGTGCATACTCAACATTGTTCAGATACATATAAAACGTAAA
Organism: Novumbra hubbsi; assembly: GCA_016801125.1. Taxonomy (NCBI): domain Eukaryota; kingdom Metazoa; phylum Chordata; class Actinopteri; order Esociformes; family Umbridae; genus Novumbra; species Novumbra hubbsi. Next base: position 7,083 of record JACXGK010014236.1, read on the forward strand.
GCTCAATTTTGTCTGTTCATTCCCCGTCCACAAATCCCTCGAATTCTTCTTCTTCAGTGTCCGAATTGAACAGTTGGGCGACTACGGCATCCAACCTGCCCCGCTTCCTCTCGTCATTATCCGAGTCAGTGTCGCTGCTGTTGCCTGGCAGGTCAGAGATTATTCCTGCCTTCGTGAAAGCTCGGATCACAGTTGAGACTGATATATCCACATATGGATCCATATATAAGGCGCTCCGGATTATAAGGCGCACTGTCGTTTTTTTTGAAAATTAAAGGCTTTTAAGTGCGCCTTATAGTGCGGAAAATACGGTATTTATTAACATTTACGACCTCCAGCTGGCTAATTTCAGAGTATACGCCCTACTGGCACCGTTATCTTCTAATAGCACACACACATCAAATCTTAACTAAAATATTCCAAAATAGCTGGCCCTTTTATCTGTAGTTTAATTGCAGCCAGGAGTTGATATGTCTAATAAAATGTATTTAGTTCCGCAACATCAGCTGGACAGACTTAAGCAGCAAGGGCCTGAAAATATTATGCACACGGCAAAGAAATACACACAACTCTTACAAAGGTACTTGTCTTTGTTAAAACAAGAGGAAAATACTCAGGGGCATTTAACACTTACCCTACCGGAAAATATTCGACACGATGATACACCACAGCTTATTCCGGAGAGCCTATAGGAGCCAGCTATAGACGGGGTCATGAGTGACATGCTTGCATCACGTCATAGGAATAAGATAAAGGGCTCAAAAGGCAGTGCTGCATGGAATGAGAAAGGCAAATTCATCACTAATTGCAAAAACGTAAGAGGCTATAACATGATGGACTTGGTTAAAAGTGTAACTGCCTCACACAAAATAGCCGAAGACACAAGACCTATAGGATGGGAACCTTTCCTTAAGACCATGGCTGATCTCAATTTACCTCTGTATACGCCGGTGTGTCGTATTATAAAATACGTCAACGTATACAAGATTGAAAGGCTAAAACCTCTAGAAGGTACACTCCTTTAAAGGATACAGCCCAAGCATTTGAGGCAGGCAAATGGTTAACATTTTCGTAATAAAATGTAGTGACGCATTATTTCTATGTAATGCTGTTTATTTCATTAAAACAACATGTAACAAACACTTAGCATTCATGGCAATCTTTAAACATTTGTCTTGAACAAACACACTGGCTATAGGGGGTTACATTTAAACATTTTAAATATTTTCTAACAAAGTTAGCTACCATAATATCATTACTATTTAAGATATCGCTATATAGAATTATAAAATTGCAAATTGCTTATATAGTGTCTGCAGAGTAATTCTGTAGAAATTCCAACATAGCCTTGTAGGGGTCTGTTGAACTATTTTGACTAATGAGCCTATCTCCCAAAGTTACGCCAACCTGTGAAAAGATGCCCGCCAGAGGATAATTTGTAAGGCTCACTTTGGCATCCGCGGGAATATTCCCTCTGGCCATATTGGTAACTTTTAGGACAACGTGTAGCAAAGTATTATTCAGATCCATGTATTGTTCGCCATGTCCTGGTATAAAAAATGCTATAGACCCGTTCTTTGTAAGTGCTGAGATAGGCATGATCTCAACATAACTTAAATTGTCAATCAAATATTGTGTTAGAGGGGCGGAAAAAAGATCAAGCTCTGTCTTGACTGCTTCAGCTGACATACGATGTAAAAGAGCCATTTAAAAAAAATACTATTGCTTATTCTTTCAACACACCTCTTCCCCTTACGTCGCTTGTGAAATAATGATTTTGATTTAGATACAGCCTTTAGTTTTTTAGTATAAGGTAAACGCCTCCCCGGGGGTCGTTTTTTAGCCCTGCAGGCCATAAACATTAACCCTCCATCCCCCCGTTGTTGTTCTGGCTCTGAACATATGTTCATAGCGCTGGTTATGACTTTGCCTACTATATTCTTAGCAGCGCTTTTCAAATGGGGTTTGGCTATGTTAAATCCTCGTCTCATGAATAGTGTCACCATTCTGAATAAATTCAGAAAAATACCACCCACTCCCGCACCATACATGGTCGAGGAGCCATAGAAACCAGGAAGTACATTACCTACTTGTTCGACGTAATATGCTACATGGCGATTAGGGTCAAGCTGCGGTTTGTGTAACATATTTCTATATATGTAAAGATGACTTGACAGGGCGAAAGTGTAGTTTAACAATAACTTTACCCCAATGAAATATGACATTTTTATTCTGATCAGTCAGCTTTCCATGAATTGAATAACTTGTGAATGTCTTACACACTGTTTTTTATTCTCCAAATCTAATTACTTCCGAATCTAGGATCCAACTGTTGAACTTTTTAGGCCAGTTTTTCTATCTTACAAATACATGGGCCACACCATTGAGTCTTATGTTTAAAAATCTCTTCGACATGGAATATTTTGTCTTTGCCTATTTTTATTTTTTTAAGCTCTTGTTCGTAAAAGGTACCCTCGATCGGCTCACCGTCATAATCTATTATTTATATAGAACCGGTATACGCGGTAAACACTCTTGTCACTGTAAATAACTCATCAGAGTAACTAGACCGTATTTCTTATCAAAAACGCCCCGAAACTTTGTATCTCCCTTTAAGAATTTCAAAACAATGCCTTTCTTTTTACAAAGGGGAAAAACACGTAAAGATTTGTAAAAACCTCTAAGGTGTTATCAGCATTTACTTGTACCAGTTTCATTCGTATGCTTTTGTGATAGCTGTTGTTATAACTTTTTACAAAATCCTGAATCACATCAAAATAACGGTGTATTAACTGCTGTAAAATAACGCCACATCCTCTCCTTCAAAGACCTGTTATAAAGTTCTATTACTGACGCTTTCAAATTTGACTTTGTTGCAAAGTGTATGGCATTATGTTCATTCATTAGTTTTTTAAATGAACGATTAAAGAATTCCAGAATCCATCTGGATTTTTTGGGGTACGCCACTCTCTTTCAAAATAGATTTAAAAGCCCTGGTCACTTCCGCTCCACTTTGGTTTTTTAGCATGCGTACATAGGATAATTTGGAGAAAATATCTATAACTGTTAACATATAACGATACCATCTATGCCAATGCTTGCATATCACATAGATCAGCCTGGAATTGCGATAAAGGTCTAGTTGAGAAAACTCTATTACGTCGAAAATTCTTTCTTATAGGCTTGTGTAAAGAATAGGCATCCTGACTACTAAGCCGCTCCTTAGTTCGCTAGGGTAAAGTATATGTTTTTCATTAACACTTCCATTCTAGCTGTTATACCCCAAAATGAAATACGAATGACACGTCACTTACATAGTGATTCAGTACATTGAAAATCTGGGCATGAAAGCTGATGTTGACTCCCGCGGTTTATCCGAAAACCGTTGCATACAGCCTTTTTTTGTCCGTCGATAACAATGTCAAAAAGTCTACTGACCCAGGCTTTTATGGTGCTCACAACAATCACACTATTGTCAACATCGAAAACAATTGCAGGCTCATTTGTTTGCGGTAAGGAATCTTGATCGAGAAAAGACATTGATGGTGGTGTGCTTGGCGGTGTTATAGGTGAATAATACGCCGGGCCATTCGTAGACAAATCCTGGCTTAACGTGTCTTCAGACACACTAAGCTCCATAGTAGGCCATGTAATAGGCCTATACAAATGCGTTCTTTCAGCCAAACCGGCTGTCAGCTGTCTGGCCTTTGGTAGAAAATATGCCATACTTGCTTGAATGTAAAGGGGCTATTGCCTTAGTCTTTTTAATGGTGCCGAGGAACATGGTTGGTTGGGGGCGTGGTTTATGTATCATCAAGCGGCATAAGCCCAGGAGTTGTTTCGGTTTTCAGTAATTAGCGTCCAGGCTTTGCACGAGAAAATCTACATCCTGACACATCTTTTTACTTGGAGAAAAACACAGTGCTTTAGTTTGAGAACACTTAACCATTGCTGGCTTAGAACGAACAACTTGTCAATTCTTTGAACATATAGCGCTTAGATCCATTCTTTATGTTCTCCACACCTAAAGACATTTGGACGATACCGCTCGGAATTCCATCTTCTCTCTGTACATGTATTTGATGAGACGGTCTCTCTGAGGAATTGGTGGCCCGTGCCATTCGATGTCCATAAACGTGCTGATCGTACGTCCACTGACATTTTTCTTAATTTCAGGACAACTAAAGTTACGTATTACTTCACAATCGTTGATCTGATATCCAACACCTAATGTGTCCTTTGTATATTCAACCCCCACGGGTAAACTTTCTAACTTCACTTTCGAAATTTTGTAATCAAACGCAAAACCAATTATCTGACCGTTAGGCATGTCACAAATTAAGGAGACACTTCTTTGGAGCATCTCATAATTGATTCCCTCCTACAACCTACTTCGTAAGTCACTACTGGTGTGTGCCATGTCTGAAAACAGCATTTAACTTCTTTCCTTCAACTGTAATTCTTTGTTGAAATTCAATCAGATTTTGACTGGAGCCACTGCATTGTAGTCTGTGTAATGTTATTATGCAGCTATTTTGCTGAAAACATTTGTTTTGGTCTCATTGTGATAAAAGAGTTGTCCAGTCTGAATGAAACAGGACCAAACTGTTTCAATGTTCCAAAACTTGCATTGAATTGTTATGGTTTCAATGTTTTCATTTGTGCCATGTCTGAAAATAGCATTTAACTTCTTCACTTTAACAGTGATTCGTTGTTGAAATTCATTCCTATTTTTACTTAAGCCACTGCATTGTAGTCTG
>JACXGK010014237.1:0-11834 GCA_016801125.1 Novumbra hubbsi
TACAACCATCACAGCCTAGCTGCTAATTATAACAGCAATAGACCCTGGAGATAATTAGGTGTCCGTCTACCATCTCTACAACCATCACAGCCTAGCTGCAAATTATAACAGCAATAGACCCTGGGAATGTCAGTGTACTGGGAACAGAAAGTGGGAAAGAAAACCTTGGGGAAGGAACAGCATCCCAACTGTTTCAATTGAGCAAATTCAGATTGGCAACCTTATCAGGGGGTGCCAGCCTTATCAGGGGGTGCCAGCCTTATCAGGGGGTGCCAGCCTTATCAGGGGGTGCCAGCCTTATCAGGGGGTGCCAGCCTTATCAGGTGGTGGCAGCCGAGCTGGGACAAAAGGCCCCATTTTGCAGCCCTGGGCCAGGTGGTTCTCCAGAGTTGGCCTGACCCTGATACCGGTTCAACCATTGATTGAAGGGCAAACGCAGTTTGGTGACTTCATGCCCATGGCAACAGCTTAAGGATGTAATTCCATCAGTACTCATAAGTAACCACATCCTCAAACAGTAGTGACCTCATCCTCATGCATTGATGTCAGTGGTCCTCAGGAAAACATATTTTATAAAAAAAAAGTACTACAATTGCTAGTAGAACTAAATGAAATGTATTTGTGTTTAACAACATAAAACCCCATTATTGTGTTTTTCAGCAACAGTGGCACATCCTTGAAACTTGATGAAATAATTTCCAAAAGCACCCTGATCCATGACGGACCCCCCAGACTGTATCAGCTGAAACCAAATAAACAATGTTTGGATGGTAGAAGTGAAGAGGAATCTAAACTAAAAAGATGGACCATCGGAGAGAAAGACCCTAACAAGGTCAACAGAACTGTATTAATGGTTGGAGAGACAGGAGCAGGAAAAACTACTATGATCAACGCCATGGTCAACTATGTCATGGGTGTGGAGAGAGAGGACAAGATCTGGTTTGAGATTACCAATGAGGGAAAGAAATCTCAAACTGAAAGTCAAACTTCTGAGGTCATAGCTTATGACATCTTTGGGTTTGAGGGGTGTAGAGTCCCCTACTCTCTGACCATCATCGACACCCCAGGATATGGAGACACCAGAGGAATCCAAGAAGATCGGTTAATCACTGAAAGACTGCATGATATGTTCAGATCTCAAAATGGAATTGATCAAATAGACGCGGTAGGTTTTGTGGTGAAGGCAAGTACTAATCGCCTGAGTGACAGACAGAGGTACATCTTTGATGCAGTTCTGTCTTTATTTGGCAAAGACATGAAAGATCAAATTGTAGCTCTCATTTCAAACTCCGACGGAGGGCCAGCTAAGAATGCCCTCCTGGCACTTGAAAATGCCAACATCAAATGTGCTAAAAACAAGAACAACGAACTGGTTCATTTCCTGTTCAACAATCGGCAGACTGAGATTATAACAAACAAAAAACAAGAAAGGGCCATGAGTTTAGGCTGGGAAATAACCACGGAAGGCATGAATGGGTTTTCAGAGTTCCTGGGTAAACTAGCTCCTCAGAAATTGAAGATGACCGTAGATGTTCTGACAAATCGTATTCAACTCGAGGCGTTCGTCAACAACCTACAGGAACGCATCCAGATGATTGAGGGGAAGCAGGCGTTGCTCAAGCAAACTCGGGAGGAACTAAAGAAATACAAAAATGAGATAAATGAAAATAAGAACTTTGTCATCAAAATCACTGAGCGATACAAAGAGCGAGTCCCTATAGAAGGAATATGGACCAAAAAGGCTGTTTGCTGCACAGTGTGTGAAGAGAACTGCCACTACCCAGGATGCACCATTGCCAGAAGTCCTTATTGGTGTGAAATCATGTCAGATGGTCATTGCACCTCGTGTACTGGGAGATGTCCCGTCTCTAACCATGTCAGAGAAAACTGGAGGTTTGTACAGAGGACCAGGGAGATTACCAGGACACATGAAGATCTAAAGAAGAAGTGTGAAGAGAGCCTGATAGCTGCTGGAGAGAAAGCTGACTTGATGACCATTCTGAAGAAACAGTTGGATGATGCTGTAAGAGACAAAGCCAGATTGGTGGAGGAATCCTACCAGTGTGTTGTTAAACTAGAACAGATCGCATTGAGCGGGAACTCGCTGTCTACTCATGTTCACCTGGGCTTCCTGATTGAGAAGTTGAAGGAGAAAAGAGACATAGAGAAGGCTGAGAAACTGGAAAGACTGCAAAGGTGTGGTGGAGAGGGACACATGAAAGCAATGGATTATCTGAGAACCAAACTAGGGATTTTCTGGCAAAACCATTAATAGCCAGAAGTAGTCATTGTAGCCACAGAAGAGTGATATCCAATGCACCCCATTGGAAACAACATACTCAGTGGCCAGCTAATCTGTTCATGTTATATGATTGTGGGACAGAAGGAGCAGTTAGTTATTTAGGATGAATTCTTACATAATATGGGTGTTGGTGAGTTTGTTTGTTTGTTTTATCCTATAAATACATGATTTACTTATATACTGTATAAAACAAAGGAATATGCAACGAGGTGAAAAAGCATTTATAAACTTGGTTGTAACTTTTCAAATATGGCATTTTTTACACAAAATAAACATATATTTTTTGTCTGGCTCAATTAAACAGGATTAGACTGCTCTGACTCGTGTGAACTTATTTAAAACAACTCAAACTGTATGTCATGGCAAAAACTAAATAAAAACATTTTAATAATAATAATGTCACTGACAACACAAATGTTTCAAATGTCAATCCTGTTAGAGTCTCACACTTTTTTTAAAAGCATCAATAGAATTAATAGAAAATTTGGACTTAACAACTTATATGACAATGTAAAAAAGTAACAAGGCAATAATTTCAGGCAGTACTATTCAGAAAGTGTGATAATATTTCGTTACTCTTAGTACATAAAATTAACATTAAAAAAAACCTTTTATTCACAACTCTAATCACATTTGACTTTGATTGAGGATAACAAACAATCTCGAAAGAAATGTTTCACATTGAAATGTATTATGTTCATACAAACTACATGCATCATTTTGTTCAAGATTTCTTATGACATTCCATTCTAAATCCATAGGTATTAATAACAAGTTGGTCTCCCCTTTGCTGCAATAACAGCTTCCACTATTACGGGAAGGCTTTCTAGAAGAGTTTGGAGTTTGTCTGTTGAAATTGTGCCCATTCTTCCAGAAAAGAATTGGTGAGGTCTCAGACACTGATGTTGGACGAAAGGGCTTGGCTCGCAAATTCCGTTCTATTTAGTCTCAAAGGTGTTTGATAGGGTTGAGGTCAGGGCTCTGTGCCGTCCAGTCAAGTTCTTCCACACCATACTCATCCTACCATGCCTTCATGGAACTTGTGCACTGGGTCACAGTCATGCTGAAAACAGAAAAGGGCCTTACCCAAACTGTTCCCACAAAGTTGAAAGCATAGAATGTGGCAATTTATGAGGCCCCTTTTCCTCTTGGGGGAAGAAGGGACAATTGGTCCATTTGGGACAGGATGAAGCATGACATATGTTATTTACAAGGGATTAGAATGCAAATATCTCATCTCTAATTTTGTATAAGTATTGAATGTAACTATTATTACATTCAAGGTGACTTCACAGTCCCCTTGTTGGCAGGGAACTATGCCATCATTGCAAGTAATTGAATAAAATGTAAACTGTGCAAAAGAGTTTTCTCTCGTTCTTACCTACAGTGGTTCAACATTTATTGTATAGACATAAAAAATTGTCATCATAATTTCCTGGCAGAGGCAGTTGTTCATGATGCCATGTACTCTAACAAGGTTCCCAAGACCTTGGAGGAAAAATAGCCCCACAACATCAAGGAACCTTCACCATACTTAACAGTGGGTATCAGGTTATTTTCAGTATAGCCAAACCTACCTTGAGTGTTTGTTGCCAATAATGACCTTTGGAGAGAGAGAATACACAGCAAGGCCAACAGAACAATTGTGATGGTTGGGTGACTGGATCAGGGAAGTCCTCTTTGATCAACATCATGGTGAGCTACGTCATGGGTGTAGAGATGGAAGACCAAGTCTGGTGGTTGGAGGTGATAAAACAAGGCAAAATAACTCTGCCTCAAACTCAGACTTCAGAAATCTTTGTTTATGAGATCTTTGGGTTTGAGGTTCTTATAGTTCCTTACTCTCTGACCATTATCAACACCCCAGGGCACTTGGAAACCAACTGGACCAAATACACAATTGAACATAACTTGGGAGGAACCCAGGGCCCGCCTCCAGACTCATTCACCTCAGTCACATGCGCTCAATGGGAACGTGCTCTCACGTGTGGGGAGAACGGGGAGCCAATGGTGGACCTGACAATTCTGGTGTTCTCTGGCGAAAGCCAATGGAGCTGCACGGTGCCGGGTTGTATTGCACAGGTCCCACTAGAGACGTCAGGCTGCCCTTTTGGAGTCTGTTAAACAAAAGAACTAAGACACAACTGAACAACAAGACAAAACTGAAACAATGCTACATTTGGCCAAACAAAGACCGACAAGACAGACTCAGAGAATAACTTCAATAGAGACTCAGGGAATCAGGTGAGGGCAATGAAAAGCAACCGGTGTCCAGGATCCAAAAGGAGGGAGAGAGGGTGTTAGATCTCACTGGCATGGAAAGCCTGTCCTTTATTAACCTTGTCCACAGCACATAATTCATGGATTACTGAAAGATTTTCACACCCGTATATAAGCAGGATTTTGCTTGACTATCTCGGCAAATCTGAAGTTACTCCCGCCAGGATGATAATCAAATTCCTCATCACAACAGTCAAGGCATTACGTGGTCATACGTGACAGTACATGGACAATGAAAACAGTTGACAGAAATATAACAAAAGGTCTCTGAAAGAAAACATGCCCAGCTAGCCGGTCTACATTCCAGTCTTTCCACGCTGGCTGTTTGTTTCATGGAATCTTATCATAATAAATAGAACTAAGTGCAAAATGCGTTCACATCAGTTGTTGCATCTGCATAGTCAAAATTCCAAAAGTAGACCTGCATGATAAAGTCGGTTGCCGAGTGACAATGGTAAGTCCTATTCAGCCTTTTTACCTCCATTAGGATGATAGGAGAAACTTCAAATGTATTGTCTATGTAAGTGTCATTATTTCCAAGTTTGGCTTTGTGATTAACTACACCAACACCTTGAGCGGATTGACGGGTTTATGTAACGTACACCATTTAACAAATGAGAGTATTTTGACAAGAAAGTTAAAAGATATTCAGTGCCCTCCAGAAATGTTGGGAAAGACAAGCAAAAAAGGCTACGTCAATGATATTTATTGGTTCGACAGTCGTTATAGAAGAGCCATACAATATCAATTTGAGGCTACATGGTTATTTAAGTACTAAATACATTTCTCAAACATTTATGTCTCCCCAAGTGTGGCTTTCTTAAAATGATTTAACACTTTCACAAAAAAGTTTATTTGTTATAAATCATTGAGGTGTACCTGAGAAATACATGTTTTTACTGTTTTCATGGTGTCATGTTTGCTGAGCTGCTAGTTGGATTAGCTGTTTGTGGCCTACAGTGAATATTGAGCCAGGGTGAAGGTTTGGGGATAAGGAAAAGGATGAAGGTTAGGGTGAAAGTTTGAGGATAAGGAAAAAGGGAATACATTTTTTTGTGTGTTTGTGTGACCTGTTATATCTTTTACACTGGAATGAGGACCTATTAAAACAGCATTCAGTGTTGCACTAGAAACTTATTAGTCAAAATTAGTAGACTAACATTCTCCATTGTTGTTTTGTTTTAACTGTATGGATCCAGCTGCATGAAAGCATCTGCTGGAAAAGTGTATTTCTCTGAAATCAGCTGACTAGTGGGGAGGTGAAGAAACACAAACCTGCCATTGGGACTTTATAAAACCAGTTTCACATGATCTGTCTCTTACTATCTCTTCGATGACTGCATCAGTAAGATAGAACTTTCACCTGAAGCACAGGTAAGTGGAAACAACGAGTGTATTCCGTTTTAAACTGTCATACACTTGCCTGCAGTATTTCTAACTTCAGTACCATGCAAAGTATTAGAACACTGAGGTGAGCAATATTATAGTCGTCAATTGTCAGATTATCCAAGAAGATGTTAATTATCTGCATTGTGTTTCTGGTCTCAATCACGCCAAAGGAAACATTTTATTAATTGGAAACACAAAATTATTTAACAATGGCTACTTTTTGTCAACAACAAGCACTTTATTGGAACGAAAAGAATCTAAAAGTACCGTGCATTGGATGCGGACAACGTTTTGAGTATTCCATAGCATTTTGAGTCATTTTGGGTATTACGTTTTAAATATTATTTCATTACAATAAAAGTTCAGCTATCAATTATTTGTATTATATTGTCATGTTTTCAAACCTTACTTAAATACTTAGACCAAGTCTCCATCCGCTCCCATTGGGGACCCATTCAGTGGAATTCTCAGATGGAAATCTGCCCCAAAAATAAACATTAAAAACAGTCTTGTGACATAACTTGGGATCTATGTAACTTGGGATCTATGTACTATATATATATATATAGTACATAGATCCCAATTATGTCACAAGACTGTTTTTAATATATATATATATATATATATATATATATCATTTAACAAAATGTTTATTATGTCGGTTATCTGTGTTTCACTAAAATGTGTTGTATTCAAGATTTACTTGAATAAGTCGACCTGTTTCCTTAACAGAGTCTAATTCCGTGACTCCACAGCCTCTTCTGTGAGGAGGACAGTAGTGAGACCGTCATGGCATACAGGTAACTGATCTTCTGTGTCTTATAGGACAACTCCTATGCATGTATTTTAATATTAGAGTCACCCCACTAGTTACCATCATGATAGTACTTTTATGGAAATAATATGCTTTCACACAAGTCATGTTCAGCAGTTGTCCTTCTCAACACATGACCAGAATAGCTCTCATTGTAGTGGAGAGGTGGACCTTTTAGTCCAGTGAAAATCAAGCAGTGCAAACCACCGTATTGACAGTTTTGTGCATAATTTTTTCTCCACATGGAAACTAAGGAAATTACAATGACACACATTTGGTTTCAAAACAAGTTTGTGTCACGTTTTAGTAGTTTCACGAAATCCAATGCAAAATCCAATGTTTGCAAAATTCCTAACATATCATCATCCGTTTTGCACCTTCAAATATAATGAAACCTGTTGTAGTGAAATACATGATAATGTATGACACATACAAATTATACCATTGAGACTTCAATGCCCAAAACATCTTAACTTGTCTTCTATTTCTTAAAAGTATTGTCACTATGATTATGAAAGTTGGCACTATGATTCCCTAATTAGTTTACAGAATGAAGCACTGCTTTTTGCTTTTCAAGTCAATAATATTTCAAAGGGGTGAGAGTAGCTGGGAGGCCACAGGGTCGAAAATTTGTGAGTTTGGTTTCTCACTTTCCTGCAGAACACACATAAACCTTCATGAATTGTTTCCTTGCTACTCCCAAATTAGTTGGAGTCCCCTGACAAACCATGTTTTATACTTTAAACATTGCCAGATGTTTACTAGCAGTAAGGCTAAAATAATGTTATTTTTAAAATGTCATTTTTATTTTATTATTATTTTGTTTTTACAGGAATAGTCGAACTGAGTCAAAACTCAATGAAACCATTTTGAAATGCGAACTGATCCACGAAGGACCCCCGGAACGGTATAAGATGGTGCTGAAAAAACAATGCCTGGATGATAAAAGTGAAGAAGAATCAAAACTAAGAAGATGGACCATTGGTGAAAAAGATCCCAACAAAGTCAACAGAACTGTATTATTGGTTGGAGAGACAGGATCAGGAAAAACTACTATGATCAACGCCATGGTCAACTACGTCTTGGGTGTGGAGAGAGAGGACAAGATCTGGTTTGAGATTACCAACGAGGGAAAGAAATCTCAAACTGAAAGTCAAACTTCTGAGGTCATAGCTTACGACATCTTTGGGTTTGAGGGGTGTAGAGTCCCCTACTCTCTGACCATCATCGACACCCCAGGATATGGAGACACCAGAGGAATCCAAGAAGACCAGTTAATTGCTGAAAGACTGCATGATTTGTTCAGATCTCCAGAGGGAATTGATCAAATAGACGCAGTAGGTTTTGTGGTGAAGGCAAGTACCAATCGTCTAAGTGACAGACAGATGTACATCTTTGATGCAGTTTTGTCTTTATTTGGGAAAGACATGAAGGATCAAATCGTAGCTCTCATTTCAAACTCAGACGGAGGGCCAGCTAAGAATGCCCTCCAGGCACTTAAAAATGCCAAAATCAAATGTGCCAAAAACTCAGACAACCAACCGGTTCATTTCCTGTTCAACAATCGGCAGACAGAGATTGTAACAAACAATAAAGAAGAAAGGGCCATGAGTTTAGCCTGGGAAATAACCACCGAAGGCATGGAGGAGTTTTCAGAGTTCCTGGGTAAAGTATATCCTCAGAAGTTGAAGATGACTGTAGATGTTCTGACAAATCGCGTCCAGCTTGAGGCGTTTGTCAACAACCTACAGGAACGCATCCAGATCATTGAAGGGAAGCAGGCGTTGCTCAAGCAAACTCGTAAAGAACTGAAAAAACATAAGAAAGAAATGGATGAAAATAAGAACTTTGTCATCACAGTCACTGAGAAGATCAAGGAGCGGGTCAATATATACGGACATTGGACGAAGAAGGCTGTTTGCTGTACAGTCTGTGAAGAGAACTGCCACTACCCAGGATGCACCATTGCCAAAAGTCCTTCTTGGTGTGAAGTCATGAAAAAAGGTTTTTGCACTTCGTGTACTGGGAAATGTCCTGTCTCCAACCATGTCAGAGAAAACTGGAGGTTTGTTCAGATAAACAGGGAGATTACCAGGACACATGAAGATCTAAAAAAGAAGTATGAAAATAACCTCAGAGCTGCTGGGGAGAAAGCTGACCTGATGACCATTCTGAAGAAAGAGTTGGAAGATGCTGTGAGAGACAAAGCCAAATTGGTGGAGGAATCTTACCAGTGTGTTATTCAGCTGGAAGAGATCGCATTGAGAGGGAACTCGCTGTCTACTCATGTTCACCTGGACTTCCTGACTGAGAAGCTGAAGGAGAAAGAAGAGATGGAAAAGGTTAGGAGACTGGAAAGGATGCAGCACTGTTCTAGAAAGGAACAAATGAAAGGGATGAATTATATAAGGACCGCTCTAGGCTTACTCTGGTTAAATAAATCATAAAAAGACCTTTTACACAGACAGATTTTTATCCGTCTTCCAATTCAAATTATGTATATTCAAGATAATAATGAATAACCTTGTAATCATCTGACTTTCAACTTTTCTCCTGATTGTTACAAAATATGTATAATTACTGGAAAAAATCTATTTGAATACAGTTATAATCAGCTTGAGTGCATGTGATGCCCATATTTAACTATGAACAATTTAAGGTGGTATTGCTGATGTCCTCAATAATATAATACCATGTTGATGTAATTGAATTACCATAATTTGTAATTTTTTTTGAATAAAGGTGTATTTTCTGATCACCAAGGATGTCTTTTTTTCTTCTATGTTTCTGATGTAGAGTTACAGTATCACAGGCAGTCATAAGCCAGTATACTACCATCATTGGTCCACAATACAATGAATGAATTCAGAACAATGTTGACAAGGGCATCATGGTGCGGATGTGACATCATCCTTGTGGTGTGGATGTGACATAATCCTCATGGTGCAGATGTGACATCATCCTTGTGGTGTGGATGTGACATCATCCTTGTGGTGTGGATGTGACATAATCCTCATGGTGCAGATGCGACATCATCCTTGTGGTGTGGATGTGACATAATCCGTGTTGTGTAGATGTGACATAATCTGTGTGGTATAGATGTGACAGAATCCAGGTGGTGTAGATGTGACAGAATCCAGGTGGTGTAGATGTGACATAATCCTTGTGGTGTAGATGTGACAACATCCTTGTGGTGTGGATGTGGCATAATCCTCATGGTGCAGATGAGACATCATTCTCATCGTGCAGATGTGACATCATCATCTTGTGTGGATGTGAATGAAGCTAATGACCAAATGCCTACTAATTCAATAATTTTGGTACCTGCAGTCCATTCAGGTTGCACAGGTAGTCTAGCTCCTGCAGGATGGCACATGGTTTCCATTGAGCCAATTTGTACTCAAAGAACTACAGAATGTACAGTAAAGATTTTGATCTTTAATTTATGTAGTTCAACGAGACCCAATATGTTATTTAAAAATTCCATGGATATTTTTGAGCAGTGTATATTCTATTGAATATAAGGTTTAAATTGGCACATCTTTGCATTCTGTTTTTCTTTCTCTACATTTTACACTTAGTCCCAACATTTGAAAACAGCGTCGTACTTTGGTACGTATGGTACTGAGATACCAGTGTCACCAACAGACACTTTTAACAGGATTCATCAGTTACACTACGGAGATGTCAGTGTCACCAACAGATACTTTCAATAGACTTCAACACAAAGAAGTTAAAACCCAGAAAACAAAATTCAACATCCTTCTTTTTCCATGTTGCACAAAAACATTGTAAACATTGCATGCATGCCTTTTTGGGTGTGTGTGTTTTTGTGCCTGTGTATTGGTGGGGAATGCTTTTGTGTGTGTGTGGGTGGGGAATGTATAGGAATGCATTTGGACGGGTTTTGTAGCAAATAACAAGGAAGAACCTATCAAATAAAATCTAACTCAACAGTCCATCACACCCACAACTGTGAAAAGAACAACACATGGAGAAATGCTTGTTTTAACAGGTAAATGATAGTTAGCTTTTCTGGATTTAATTGATGAACTAACTGAATATCAGATGTTGTGTTAACACTTCCTGCAATGGAGCAACTCTTTCCTGCGTGATGTATGTTTTAATTTTCTGCTTTGGGAATGAAAATACTTATCACTGATGATGTGAATTGAAACAATTCCTCTGGATGATT
This sequence comes from Novumbra hubbsi, assembly GCA_016801125.1. Classification (NCBI taxonomy): domain Eukaryota; kingdom Metazoa; phylum Chordata; class Actinopteri; order Esociformes; family Umbridae; genus Novumbra; species Novumbra hubbsi. Next base: position 10,981 of record JACXGK010014237.1, read on the forward strand.
GATTCTTGGATGATCTGCTTTATTGATGGGAAAGACGAGATGAGGAAGATGGAATGAGGAAGATGACAATGGAGACTTGTTTGAACTTTCTTTACGTGGTTCTACTGCTTCTTCTTCTACACCACCCTACCAACTCCGGTACCGTACACCCCCTCACCTACCCTCTGTGTTTGTGTGTATCCGGTGTGTCCGGTATGGGTGTTTTGTCAACCACAGCACAGATAAGTAATATATACAGTAACCTTTGGGTATCTTAATGTTCTAGACTTATCTCTGCTCGCAAGCAAAGCGTGTATCGGCAAGTTTAAAAAATAAATCCTTTGTAGGTCCTTTAGTTTACCAAACCTAACAAAGCTGCATCAAAGACTTCTTCCAAAATAATGTCCATGTTTAATTAAAGTAGCAATCTGGATTAATACCTCAACATACAGAACACCTGGTAAAAGCAGCAATCTGGATTAATACCTCAACATACAGAACATCTGGTAAAAGCAGCTAACTAGGTTAATACCTCAGCATAAAGAACACCTGGTAAAAGCAGCTAGCTAGGTTAATACCTCAGCATACAGAACACCTGGTAAAAGCAGCTAGCTAGGTTAATACCTCAGCATAAAGAACAGCCGGTAAAGCAGCTAGCTAGATTAATACCTCAGCATTGTGGATTATTTTAGTTAAGATTTGATGTGTGTGTGCTATTAGAAGCTAACGGTGCCAGTAGGGCGTATACTCTGAAATTAGCCAGCTGGAGGTCGTAAATGTTAATAAGTACATTCCAGAGGTAGGACTATAAATCAAGAGATTAGAGGCAAGGACATAGCATGTAAAGGAGGACAGGTTTATTGCCTTTTTTAGCT
>JACXGK010014238.1:0-11853 GCA_016801125.1 Novumbra hubbsi
ATGTGAGAGGAGAGAGTATGTGAGAGGAGAGAGTATGTGAGAGGAGAGAGTATGTGAGAGGAGAGAGGATGAGGAGAGGAGAGATGATGAGGAGAGGAAAGGGGTAAGTATGCAAGTTCTCTTTTAGATGCAAACAGGACATGACTGTCTTTCTTCTCTCTCTTTACCTCTCTACGTGTTGGTCTTTCATTCGCTCCATCCCCTTCTCCATATGTAGGGTGTTGAAATGTAAATTACTTAATCCAATACAATGTGTGGGCAACAACAAAAAATATAATACCTTAAAGAAATAAAAGGCCAATTATGGTGACTCATTAACTTTGTACTATATAGTAACGTGAAGCTGCTCCTTCCTTATACAGAGATAATAACACTACTGACTAATCTCTTTGACCGTACTAAGATAACACACATCACCCAGCAAGGAATACACACATCACCTTGGGCAGAATATATACATTGCCGTGTGAGAAATCACAATTAACCTGACATTACAGAAAACAAATATCCCTAATAACATGACAGCCTACTATGCAAGCAGTTTAACTGACAAGGTTTTAGAGAACTTGTTTCACCAGAAGACAATTATCATTAGCATTATTGCTAATGGTTCCCAAAACGTGAAGACCTGACAACAAAATGTACCATCTGTAATGAGTCAAGAAATGTGTTGGAGCAGAGGAAAGGGATTTGTAAGGGATTAAACTGTTTTCCAGAAGGTTTGTGTTACAGTCAGCTTTCGGGATGTGACAGTCATTTGCATAAAGTACACAAAGTTAAGTACACAATGAAACTTGCTGGTTTGATATATTTTCACAAAAGTGTGAAAGACAACACAAGCCCCCAGATCATTCTGTTGTGTAACGGTGTGAATTGCCAGTTCGAGATACTTTGGAGGCATCACCGTCAAAGCTATGGTGATGATAGTAAATCAGAGAAAGAAAAGTATTCAGAACATCTTCTAGAAAACGTTCTAGAAGACGTTCTCACCTCCAGATGGACCCAATCAGCTATGCTGGCAGAACTGTTCGTGTCTGCATCTTGCCATTGGCTGATCTCCCTTGAGATGGGACTACAAGGCAGAATGACATAATCACTGCAAACACTCACAAACATTTGAATTAACAGCATTCTTTGAAATGGAAAACATTTGCAGTCACGGCATTCAGAGTCAAGTTGCCCTGCCACGCAACCACGGTTCAGCCCCAGGCCGTCTCTCATCAGTTGGACCAGGCAGGGGAAACCCGACACAGACCCATGTCTCCTGTGCTGAATAGGACCCCAGCTGATCTCCTGCAGAAAGTTCTGGATGTGGTTCTTTATCTCAAAACAGAATCAACAAGTTCCTTTTTTTGTCAGAAGCAGATTGTGATGATTTCTTTTTTTTTTTTTGCAATGCCTTAAAAGATCCACTTGTAAGATGTAACATATTCTCGTCTGTCAAAGAAAGACTGAACAACATGCTAGAAAGTTCTGGGGGAAGTTGTGTCGTTTAAATAAACCACTATGTATAAAACTGTGAGGCATTGCCAGACAAGATCTTGTGAGATTACAGATTACAAAGCCGGCAGTAAATGGACAAACGAGTACCACGGAGTACCGGATTCAAGCAACAAGTATACGAATCTAAATATCTATTAATATATATATATATATATATATATATATATAGAAGATAAACCATGAACGCATGAAAAACACTAAAGCAAGTCAGAAAATGTGGGCCTGGCTAGCCTGCAATGGTTTTAAGCCGTTGATAGGATAAAGTACCTCATTCCAAATGGCATGTTAAAACTGAATGAAAAATCTAAGATCACATTTTTCTGTGATTAATAAATAAAAAAATAAATTTTCTTATCATTAAATAAGTAATATAACTAAAATAAAATTTGAACTGTCTCTTGGCATTAAAATCCCTTTAGCGCTACAGACGTGGTACAGGAAGTAGGGCCTGACAGAATCTCTGTTCATTCAGATAGTGGTTCCCTCCAACATCAGAGAACCCTGCAGGCCCCCCCAGCTCACAACGACCTCTGACCCCCCTAACCATGACCTCCTCTCAGCTTCCATACAGAGAGAGGCTTCCCACTGGCTGCTTTGATGTCACACAGAATATAACACTTCAAACACAGTGCCCAACAATTAAATAATTAACATGATATATATACATATATTTATTTCGCTCTTTTTAATGAGTTTCATCACGTTTTAATAAGACGACACAAAAAAATGAAGGATTGTGAACAGAGTAAATGTTCCTGCCCAACCAACTACACACCCTTCAAGCCCCATTGAGAAACTGAAGGCATCTTTACAGTAAATGTCAACACATTTCAGTTCTGCACATTTGGAGACCAGCTTTGGTCAAGTCACTTCCTGCATTAGCTGACAATGAATCTGCATGGATGGAGGGTTCGCATCCAGAGGAAGGAGGAAGCTCGTCCAGAGGACGCTCATCCAGAGTAGGGAGGAAGCTCGTCCAGAGTAGGGAGGAAGCTCGTCCAGAGTAGGGAGGAAGCTCGTCCAGAGTAGGGAGGAAGCTCGTCCAGAGTAGGGAGGAAGCTCGTCCAGAGTAGGGAGGAAGCTCGTCCAGAGTAGGGAGGAAGCTCGTCCAGAGGAAGGAGGAAGCTCGTCCGGAGGAAGCTCATCCGGAGGAAGGAGGAAGCTCATCCAGAGGAAGGAGGAAGGCGTCCAGAGAAAGGAGGAGTGTCCAGAGTAAGGAGGACGTCATCCTGACGAAGGAGTGTGTCCAGAGGGAGGCGTCCCGAGGAAAGCATCCAGAGAAAGGTGGGGGTCTAAAGGAAGGAGGAGTTGCATTCAGAGGAAGGACGAGGCATGGCCAGAGGAAGGAGAAGTTTTCTTATTGTGTACTGTGGCAACCCGGGAGCTGTAAGGCAGCCAACACCCCAGCACCACGGTGACCAGTGCCCCAGGTCAGAGTTGGAAGGAGGAATCCACTCCAGGTTTTACAACCAACCATCCCTTAGCCAGCCAACGAGGGGCACGGCTGCACCTCAGCAGCTCATTGGGGAAGGGATAAAACCGCCCCAGTACAAGACTCGCGGAGAGAGAAGCAGAGAGAGCGAGAGCCCTGTATGGCTGCATACTGAAGGCTACACTAGAACCCTAACCAACAAGTGTGTTCCTCTGTTAACAGGTGTAACCCGCAGAAGGAACAGAGAAAGCTGTTTTTACCCTCAATTGAGGAGGAACCTGAGTTTTTCGTTTGGACAATAAACCTTTTTTTTGTGCATTAACCCTGGGTTTGGTTGTGTCTGTTCCAAGCTGTGTGAGGTCCCCCCCCCGGTCTGAACGCCCTGGTTCCCACAGTACTTTATATTATACAAACTTAAAAGCATTGGCAGGCAGAGCTTCACAGAGGCCTACTCGCAAGGTCAGAGTTCAAGGCCCCTCCCCTAAATCCCCTCAAAATGTATCTTTATTGATCTATATTTATTAATCCATCAATAAAATAAATGTATTTATGAAGCCCTTTTTACATCAGCAGTAATCACAAAGTGCTTTTGTAAAACACTCCGACTGAAACCCCAAAGAGCAAGCCACAACAGTGTTGAAGCACAGTGGCTAAGAAGAACTCCCTAAAGGGCCCAAAATATCTGTCGTCTCCCAGCGGTGCCAGGTGATTTCAGGGATGGGAAATGTTGCTATGCAGGGATGGGCCCCTGGTGTGAGCCTCACGGTGGCTCTGGGGGTTTCCTAGCCGCCAGTGCTGTGTATGATTCAGAAGCAACACAACAAACAGCAGAAAACCACAAGGACACTGACATCATTTCTGATTCAGTTCTAGTTAATGCAAAGCTAACATATAGAATTGTTTGAAGATTCATTTTTCACAGATTGGAGTTGTAGCAACTGTATCTTTCCCCAGAAAATAATGGAAAATGTTTTAAATAATAATGAAAGTGTTTTGGTGCATAACAGCAGTTTTCCAAAGGACACTCAAAAATTGTTCTGTTAGCAGAAAGTTGCTTAATTTTTATCCAAAAAAGGATAAACATACATAAATCATCTCTATCCACACTGCAGTTCAAATTTCAGGCTTTTTATTAGTTTATCCACTTAATTATGCCTCAAAAAATTGTCAAATACCCTGCATTTAAAAACAATTTGATACATCTGGAGAAACATTTAAATACAACTCTCCTGTGTTATCTGGGTTTTGTGGCAGCATCATTAAACTCTGAGGTTAGATGGATTCTCAGAGAGGGAACGATTGTTTATTTTTTAGTGGCGTCTGTACTGTGTCTTTCTTCTTTTTTTTTATTTTACAAAATGTACATGCATCTTACAATACAGAATTTGCAGTGCACATAATTCAGTGAAATGACTATTGGATTCCGTACATTCAGAGAAGGGGTAGTGCGCATTGCCTTAGTTCCTGTGGTGGATGAAGACAAAATGATGGTTGCACACAACTTTAACTGTGCTCCTGAACCTGCCGTGTATTTATACAGATCAGTGGATGAAGATCAAGAGGACACGAGGCAAAACCCAAATACAAACTCCTCTCTGTCCTCAATGGGCCATGAAACACCCTCAAACTGTGCTTGAGTGTGTGTGTGGTGTGTGAGTGTTGTGTATGTGTGAGGAGTCCCGCTGTGATAGACTCATGACGTATTTAGCTGACACTAGTTTGGGTACCAACACTGAAACTCCATGGCCAACTGAAACATAAATCTGACAGAGTCTGTGTACACAGCTTGACAGGCCAGCCTGCTTCTGAACAACAGGTCCAAGCAGACCACAAGGGGGTAGAATGAACATTTCTCCTGGACAAAACTGATGCATTCCTGCATAAACCTCCTGGCTGCCTCCTCAAAGGGAGAGGCTGGGAGTAAGTCCAGTTCTGTGGCCATCATGGCCTGCAGTTTGAGGATACATGATGCACTGTGATGGGCTTGATATCAACCAGGCCTCACACTGAAGCGCTGTTTCATGGGGGAGTAACAACATGAAAGAGAAAGCTTGATCCAGACCAGGAAACCAGGCTCATACCAGGCTTTCAAGGGGAAAGGGAACATTACAGTAACACCACATACACTGATGGGCTTCAGCTAACCCTAACCCCAACAGAGGACAGGAAATGAGATGTATTGCACCACTATCTTGGGTAGTTCATCAGTTCATCTTTCTTCACTACAAATCCTAAACACCACTGCTGATCATATCAAACTGAATGTAAAGCAACATGCGTCTGGTTACAGATGCTCTTTAATGGGCTATTAGGACATGCTTCAAAGCAGTCCTACTTTCACAAACAACAAGTCGGCAGAGTTTGTGTCTGCGTGTGTGTGTGCAATCCAGCATGTGTAAGAGCTGCACATTGATGACTAGAGGACTAGTGTCGGTCAAATAACGCTACATTGGTAATGACAAAAAACACCCATTAAACAAATAACCCTGTCTGTACCCACACACCAACTCCTCTACCAAGTAAAACCAGAGGGACATGAAAAGCCACATGAACCTAACAAGGACACGTACAGACAAAAGCAAAGTAACTACCTGGCACCTCAAACATTATTATTTGTATTTCATTTTGATTTAAATGGATTCAGAACCCGAGATACAGGAAAGGAAAACAAAAACTTAATATCAGTGCATCAACATGTGAAGGTGGGTTCACAGCGATTGTAGGATTTGAGATCACCCGGCATTCGTCTTACCTCAGATCGCCAACTCGCCGCATGCAGTGTTCATGCTGTGTCTTGTTGACCACCCACGGCTAGCGCTTAGCCGTTAGCCGTTGGTTCTTCTTAGGAGAAGAAACCACTAATAACAGTCAATGTCAACAAGGGAGGGGGACTTGGTGTTTCTTGCACAAAACCAGCGGATCAATAATCAGGATTTATAGAGCTGCTCCAGTGTCTGAGCGCAAACCAAGCGCAAATCCATATCTGCACTATTGCTCACATTGACAACCACATACAGTCAAAAGTCAAGCGGAGTTCTTTTAGGGGGGATTACGGAATGAAGGGTGCAAAGCCTAAGAAACTAGATAGAATGTACAGTAATGCCGGATAGGGAACTATTCATATTAAGAGTAATTTCAAACCAGGAAATATTAACACGAGGGTGTTGACTCCCAGTGGCAGGGTGGACACAACAGCCCTGTGTGTTAGGACACACACACACTGCTCCAGTGTGTTCAGTCAGTGGGAGAGCTTACCTCAGGCATTCAGGGGCACGTTCGTGTGGAGCGTGTGAGGGGTGTGTTAAGAGAGGTGTGTGTTTGTAGGTGTGTTGGGGGTTAGTCTTTGCACGCTTCTGGATGTGTAATTACCGTGTGAATCTAGGGGGATTCCGCGTTGACATTTAGTAGGCCACAGTGGAGGGACCACTGTTGAGTTATACAATATGTGCACAATAACATTTCTGATGTATAGGAAAGTGTAATAATATTAGTATAATAACATGCGCAATAATGTGTGTCTAATAATTTGTTTAATCATGTGTGGAACAATGTGTGTAATAATATCTGTATAATAACACATGCCAAATAATGTAATAATAATGTGACTAATAATGTGCCAATTGCACATCCATACATTTGTAGGCCCATACATTATAGCATCTGTACACTGACACACTGCCTTTCACAAAATGTTTTGCACTGCTCTTTTTCGCAGTTCTGGTTGGAATCATACTGCATTTCGTTGTACTGTACTTGTACTGTTCAATGACAATAAAGTTGAATCTAATCTAATATGTGTATAATAACATGTGGAATAATGCGTGTAATAATGTGTCTAATAATGTGTGTAATAACATGTGAATAATAACATGTGCAATAATTTGCCCAACAATGTGCCCAACGAGGGGTCTAATAACAGGTCAAATAATGTGTAACGTCTATAGTAATATATATTTAATATACAACATGTGGGTGATTGACGTGACATGGCCTTTTGGCTGTTCCAAGCATCAAACACCAAAAAATGTAATCTGTTATCATGTTGCGGTGTGTTGCTGCTAGGATGCTAGCACATAACCACTAGGCCCACTCTTGTGCCAAGTGCATGAAACCTCATATGGTGTGACACTATATAAAATGGTGTGGCAGGTATTGCAGCTCGCCTAGTTTAATAGCTGTGCCAGCCTTGAACGCCTATTTCCAGTGTTATTAATGTTCTTCTATTAGCGGACCTCTCACATTCCAAGTAGCCTTTTATTGTACATGAGCGCACATTGAGGAAGACTGTACCTACACGAGTACCTACTTCATGACTAACCTAGCCTTGTTTTTACGACTGATTTACTTATATTCAACTGCCTTGACTGTAAACAATTACTTGTGATACTATTCTTTATTAGCGTGTTCCTCACTAGTGATTGTTCCTAACAATTTTTGTTTAAATGTTAAGTGCATATAATACATGTTTTTGCACTGAAAAATTGTAGTGTGGTGTGGTTCATCCTATGGTGGGACATTTATAACTGTGATCAAATAAAGGCTTTGTAAGTGCTAAATCATAAAAATATGGAACACATTGAAAATAGCATCAGCAGGAGACAGAAGCATTTTGTTAGATTTATAACGGAGTTTGTTGGAATTGATGCTTAAGAAAAATCATAAATAATTAATACGATTTGCACAAGACAATACAAGAAAATGCTGGATTTATGACAATATGCTATAAACTAATGCAATTCAAACAGTTAAGTGATACTATACCCATCAGCATTCAGGATTTGACCAAAGGAGGGCTCTATACCCAGTCGGTAGTGAAAAGTCTGGCATTATACACAGTCGGTAGAGAAAAGTGGGGTTTTAGACTCAGTCTGCAGAAATAATTGTTTCCTGATGTCAATCTGTTTCTGCCCTGCTCCTTGCCTTCCTAAAGAATAGACCCTCCTTTTCCAAATAATGTACTTTCCGTTCCACAACGCCAGCCTGATCTAAGGAAGGCTGGAGTACAGTGAAGCTGTGTGAATGTGTGTGTTTGTGTGAGTGTGTCTGCATGCATGTGTGTGTGTGTGTGTGTGTAGTGTGGTGGTGTGCTGATAAGACTTTCCTTTAAGCAGCTAATTTAGTCTTTGAGTCAGCCTTTCAGTTTCTCAGTCAGTCAGACAGTGTCATTACTTTTCTGCTACACCACAACATCTCTGCTACAGCACAGCTTCAGGACTACATCTCTGCTACAGCATTACATCAGTAGTACATCACTACATCACTGTTATATAACTACATCACCGCACACATATTTTAATGTATGCTCTTATCAAGATCGAATTATAATTTTTACATTTTAAGATAGTTAGGTGGAACACATTTAACAGTAGTTAGTACATCCTGGCTGTGTGTTTCGGGTCGTTGTCATGCTGGAAGACCCAGCCACGACCCATCTTCAATGCTCTTATTGGGGGAAGGCCATTGTTGGCCAAGATCTTGCGATACATGGCCCTATCCATCCTCCCCTGAACGCGTCATTCATCCTCCCCTAACCATCAATGTGTATCAAATACTTGTTCTCCCCACTGTATTTGATACACTGCCGATTTTGCAGGTTTTCCTACTACCACTACAAATAAAATGTACTCAGTTGTCAGTCACTTTGATGTTAAAGTTGCCTTGCGAGCTAGCTACAGGAGTAATCTGAAGGCAACTAGGAGGCATGACATGCATAAGATGGTGAATGACTCACACCACTTCAGTATATTGTGGTAAACATTTACAATGCAGGCAACCGTTAATATGTAGTGAACCTTCCCTAAGAAGTCTACATTCTATATGGGCTATATACTTACCTTAATTGAGAGTATGCTGGAAAGAAAGCAGTCAGATCAGCTTTACACAATGCAGAGCCTATCACTCTACTGAAAACCCACTGACAACCCACTGACAACCCACTGACAACCCACTGACAACCCACTGACAAAGCATCTGCTTAGCATTGTGCTAAGCTAAAAACCCAAAACAAACTACACGAACTGTAAACGTAAATGAAAGGTGCTAACAAACATAAAACGATGTACAAAGAAACGTGTAGCGTATTCACTGAATATAAGGAATTAAACAAGGACAAACCGTGAACGTTGTATACACAAACAATCAACCACACCTAAAGTGTGGCCATAGTCTAACCTAAGTAGGCTCCCCAATCAGAGTCAACTGAACACAGCTGCTCTGACTGGGGAGCCCACAGCGGCATAGAGAAGGCCAGAGGCCTCTCCAGGTGGCATGCCCTGACTGCGAGCCCCAAAGCATAGAGGAGGCTAGGGTCTCCCAGCCAGGACATGACAATTTCGCTTGTTTTTTCTGTTAGGTTAGGTTTAGGGTAAAGGTGACAATTGGGTTTAGGGTTAGAAGTAAGGTTTGTGTTAGTGAAAATAGGGTTTTCAAATTGAATAATTTTTTTGGGTCCCACAAGGACAGTAAATCTGTGTGTATGTATGTTTGTGTGCGTGTGCACGCATCTACTTGTAATGTTGTGATGTCCAGATGTTCTCACTAACATAGTAGCCATGGCAAATCATGGGAGGGAGGAAACTTTGCCCGTCCTCACTTACAGAAAGTTTTAACTTCCTGACTCACCAGCAGAACCAAACGTTTTTCACTTTGTTGGGGGTTCAATCAGAAAACCTTTTAGTTACTAGTCTGATGCTCTAGAATTTAGCATTCTTTTTAGAGATAGGGATTTAGGGTTAGGGTAATATTTAGCATTCTTTTTAGAGATAGGGATTTAGGGTTAGGGTAATATTTAGCATTCTTTTTAGAGATAGGGATTTAGGGTTAGGGTAATATTTAGCATTCTTTTTAGAGATAGGGATTTAGGGTTAGGGTAATATTTAGCATTCTTTTTAGAGATAGGGATTTAGGGTTAGGGTAATATTTAGCATAATTTTTTGAGATAGGGATTTAGGGTGAACTATATTTACGAAACATGAGAAACAACCCTCAAAAGGGATGGTGAGACAGAAACAGACAGACAGGGAGTGACAGAGAGGAGAAGGCAGAGGGAGGGAGGGAGAGTGTGAGAAAGAGAGACACAGGGGGTGACTGAGAGAGCACTGTTTGGTCCAGTCTTTTTGAGGATCTCTTCCTATTCACCTCTGTGTGTGTGTGTGTGTGTGTGTCCAACCCTAAACCTGGTTCAAAACCTCCTCTAAGCGCCTTGGTTTAAAAATCAGGCCAAGCATTTATTATGATTGAAGCTCCTTAATAAGTCATAAGTGGACGGATGAACATGATGTAATCCCGCTAGAAGGGCATAGCCTGGGTTAGGGTTAGCCTGGGTTAGGGCATAGCCTGGGTTAGGGTTAGCCTGGGTTAGGGTTTGCCTGGGTTAGGGCATAGCCTGGGTTAGGGTTAGCCTGGGTTAGGGTTAGCCTGGGTTAGGGTTAGCCTGGGTTAGGGCATAGCCTGGGTTAGGGTTAGCCTGGGTTAGGGCATAGCCTGGGTTAGGGTTAGCCTGGGTTAGGGCATAGCCTGGGTTAGGGTTAGCCTGGGTTAGGGTTTGCCTGGGTTAGGGCATAGCCTGGGTTAGGGTTAGCCTGGGTTAGGGTTAGCCTGGGTTAGGGTTAGCCTGGGTTAGGGCATAGCCTGGGTTAGGGTTAGCCTGGGTTAGGGCATAGCCTGGGTTCTATGTAACATTAAACTAAGACAATTTCTTGTAAATACTTGGTAGCCACCAGAATGCTAACAGCCACTAACAGGCTTCTCAAAATGCCTCTTAAAAATTTTAAGGAAAACATGAATATTAATGTCACTCTTCTCCAGTCTCATGTTTCAACATTTCTTAGATTGCCAACTAAGTTGAAGTCCATTTGTTAGATAGATTTTATAAAACCTGATTAACCTGAGTGTCATGAATATTTTGTTGCACGGTTTCAAACACATACTCAAGACATATTCTACAAACAAATCAAGCCCAAAACAAATCAAAATGAATCAAGCCATGCCCAATCGCTGTCTAGTTCAAAGATTTCTAATAGTATTTGAACCCAGATCTGAGCTGCTGAGCCAGGTCCATTAGATGCTGCTGCCCTCAGGATCAACAAGTCTGTAAACAACAGTAAAACTGAAGGGTTCAACTATAAACCAGCTGATAGCAGCAGGGTCTGGAGACAGCAGGGTAATATATCCCCAGCCTGCGTTCAGTCATTAAGGTCCTCTAATGGAACAGGGAGGTAGGCAACTCAAACACACTCCATTAGATGCAGTTATATTACTGGCCCATTGGCTGAGGTAAGAACATCCTCAATCCAGATAATAAGATATATAGAACATATATATACAAACACACACAATATAGTAAAGGGCTTTAAAGGAGAATAAACAATCGGGGACCATGAATAGACTCTGATAGACAGGCGGGAGGCAGGTCACGTGCCTGGATCTCTTCTTGGTCATAGAAGATAAGTCACCACGTTGACCCAGTCAGACAATGCCTTTTGTAATGTACACTGCCTGACCCACAGGTCTTAGTGAGACAGGTGGGGTTCCAGGAGGCTGGCAGGGCAGAGGGACATGGAGGAAGGCAACTCTTAACAGCCGGTCTGGCACAAAGTCGGACAAGCAATCTGGTAATAAACTGCAGGTTAATGTTCGTATTATCTAATTGTATCCAAAATGTTCCTGGCTTACAACCCTTTGCTGTCCTATTTAATCATACCATAGACCACTCCCCTATGGTACACTAATGCCTACATATAGTACATTAACATAGACCACTCCCCTATGGTACACTAATGCCTACATATAGTACATTAACATAGACCACTCCCCTATGGTACACTAATGTCTACATATAGTACATTAACATAGACCACTCCCCTATGGTACACTAATGCCTACATATAGTACATTAACATAGACCACTCCCCTATGGT
>JACXGK010014239.1:0-11823 GCA_016801125.1 Novumbra hubbsi
TGTTCTGTTCTTAGGGTTGGTCCATTCCATTCTCCACCTGCAGCCCACCACAATCACTCAGCCATCCCAGTTAAACACCAGAGTCCCCAAAAACGATTCCCCAGCCTCTCTCTGCAAACCAACGGTCTTCAGCTTGACCTTCCAAAGACCCCTAAATCTTTCCAGCCCCCCGGACTCAGTAAGTCAGAGCCTGGCCCGAGCAGCGACGCGACCACCACCGCCTTAAAGAAGAAGAAGAAGAAACGGCGTCATTCTGAGGCGGGGGCAGAGCGAGAGCCAGCACTGGCCTCTGGCGTTGAACCGGTCGTCGAGAAGCGGAGGAGGAGAAAGAAAAGGAAAAGAAAACGGGAGGAACTGGAAGGAGAGAAAACAGAGAGCCCCAGGGAGAGTGTCCCATCTCATCCGGAACCTGGTTCTCAGCCCCAAGAGGAGGAGTGGTGTCAAGGGGGATCCTGGAGCCTGACCCCCTCCGCTGATGAAGCATTGGATCAGCCAAAGCAGCACCCTGAACCAAAACAGACTAAACCCCAACCGGAGAAGACGTTTGATCAGCACCAGCGTGATGGGAATAAAGAAGGGCTTAGTCTGGAAACTGTGGTGACGAAGAGGAAGAAGAGGAAAAGAAGGAGACTTGAGGAGGGACTAGAGGAAGGAACTCGTACCGTCTCAGAAAGGTCGGGTAAAAATAACATTTTGATCAAATTAAGTTCTAATCAAAATGTCTGTGACCTTTAGACGATTAGCTGTAGATCTAAGCAGCACGGTTGTCCATGGATTGGAGGTTTTTCTCATTGACACGTGACACTTTTCCCTCCTCCCACAGTTTTGAGATGAAGGATGCTGTTGTAGAAAACGGTGTCTGGGATTCTACCGAGCCAAAGAAGTTGAAAAAGAAGAAGCAGCACAGGCTAAAAGAAGAGGTGAGCCTTTGGGAAGAGAGCCGACGTTGTAGCACCGCCGATGACCAGAGATGCGACACTGGAGCTGCGGAGGCTCTTCCTAAGAAGACCGTTGTGGAGAACGCTGGTACACACACTCACACCTCATACCCAGAAAGCCCACGGAGAAGCTGCTTGACCCAGCTGAACCTGCAGCCCTCACCTGTCCTGTTTTTAACAGAAGCCCTTCTCTAAAAGCTTTCGCAACGTGTCTTTGTGTAAATACTCTGTGATACTTCCCGGCCTTGCATTTTATTGTTCTGTCGTGCTAGCTCTCTTTTTTGCATCTGCAAACGTGTTGAACGTTTAACCCCCCGCCCCCTACCGTCATCAGTGATCGCGTGGGACAGCCAGGTTAAGGACGGCTACAAGTGCTCCAAAGCCCCTGCCGCAAAGGATGGGACCGGAGAAGCGCCCTGCCCAGCTCCCATGGCCTGGGATGGCAAGAGGAGTGGCAAAGTAGTAGAAGAGCTCCTGAAGAACTCCTTGGACAAAGCCTATGGAACCCAAGGTGAGATCTAGAACCTTATTAAAGCATTCTTTGCGGTTGCACGTCTAAAGTCTGTTTGCTGTGAATTTTATGTTTAGAAGGTGCTAACGGTTGGATCGCTAAAATGCTTGTAGAGTTGTGGATATTATGTGGTTTGACAGTGCCAAAATAACCAGCTTTTATCTTTCAACCTTTTTGATTGTTTGCTAGCTGTACTTTTCAGGGACAATCTGACAAACCAGCTAGCAAGGGTTATTCATATTTTCAATAGAAACACTTTGTCACTTAGACCACTGTGCTAAGTTGCCTGTAACAAATTCCACGTATGTTAAGGGTTAGCCAAACACAACTGGATGCTTACAAAATCAAAGACATGGTAAGGAATGAATTCAATGTTTTAGCAAAGTTAACTACGCAGCTAGCTTACTCTCAAGAGACTAAAAGCCCTTGTAGCAATTTATTTGTCTAACTGATTTGGGTGTCCAGTTCTCAGCTGGGAGGGAGAGGCATCTGCCATCAGTAGAGACGCTATCGAAGACACGCGCGATGCCAGAATGGACACCGTGATTGACGAGTGGGATGAGGACTTTGATAGTGGAAAGGTACGAGTTCATAATCAGAGACGCACTTGGAAAGCAGTTTTTCCACCTGTGCTTTTATTTATTTTTTTATATATTCTTGCTTAGAGGTATTTAGTTCAGCTTTGTGTAGGTTATTTCGCATCTTGAATATTCTAGCTAGCAGCACCAGCATGCCTTAATTGATGAACTTGTGTGTTTTGAGCAGGTGAAGAAAATTAAAAAGTACAAGCGAGAGAAAAGGAGGAACGGCAATATCTTCCAGAAGATCCAGGACCGGCGGAGCATGTGGTCGGTCACCCCCAGCGGAAAGAAGACCGGGTTTGGATACCGTCACTGAGAAGGAGCCATGGCTGATTGGATACCGTCACTGAGAAGGAGCCATGGCTGATTGGATACCGTCACTGAGAAGGAGCCATGGCTGATTGGATACCGTCACTGAGAAGGAGCCATGGCTGAGGGATTCATGTTTGGCCACGGTACAGCTGAACCCAAGTGACCACACGTGACAGGACCCAAACAACGTACCTTTTTTGATTGTTCACGCGTTCGGCAGCTCATACCCTGATTGCCATACAAAAGACCCTAGCCAGTTGACCGATATTGACCCTTCAGAGTGAAAGTGTCAGGGTCGATTTCAAGTCTTCACTGACCAACATGAGATCGTACCACTGTCAGTCAGACTTCAGCAAGGAGTTGATGCTATACTCTCACTGATGGTATGAGAATACTTTCCCGAGTAAATGGCTCTCGCACTGCTCACAGCATGTGATCAACTTACCGTAATGTGATGCTGCTGCGCCTCCGCTTACTGTAATAACATGACACCATATCTAATAGGTCCATCAGGTTATGCCTTATTTTGACATGCCACAAGGTTGGGCTACTGAAGGGAACATTTCTTTATGCCTGAATCAAATGATGTGCATCGTTTTGCAGTTATCTAGGTGAGGGCTGCCATACATTGTAGGGATGCACTGATACTATTATTGACCAATGCCGATGTTAACACGTCACGTAAACGGACAACATCCATGTTTAGTTATTTCTGTACCCGTGTACTCAGGCATATCAAAAATGGGCTTCTAATTTCAACAAATTGAAATTAAATTCAACTAAACTTTTTTTCTCTCCGTTCTCATAAAGAGTATAACTAAAATGAGGACAATTTATAGAGAAGATTTGTAATTATTTGATCGTATAATAAATATAAATTTTCTCTAACTGTACAATGCCTGGCTATAAATGTAATAAATGAGGCTCCCTCAGCAGAACTGCAGAGAATAAATAACAATAGGATCACTGACACTGGCAGAAATGTTTTATAATACAAATTAATGGAACAGATTAGATGTCTATTCGGATGAAAGCAAACTTGGTCCAAAAACTGACATTTTTAAGCAATTGGCCCATATAGGTTATTTTAATGTTTGCTGGATGATTTATTGGTGCATCCCTAATGTATTATGAAATGAGACAATGCCCAACTTGGTTTATTGTTGAAATCCTTGAATTATAGCAATGTAATGTCCAGAGCTAAAATGACTCCCTATCATATAGGGAATCATTTTGTTCTACTCCGTGTATTTCATCTATTAGGTTGCAGCCAGTCGTTTATAGGGTGAATCAATTTGTGAAAAGTAACTTTCCTTAGACTTTCAATGCGTCTCTCTGCAAACGGTGGGTAAGTGCTCCAGAAAAATGAAGTGTATGCAGCACTTCTAGCCTGCCAACATGCCATCGGTTGTGGCCAACATGCCATCGGTTGTGGCCCACTGTTTGTGGTACAGCCAGGCAATAGTGGTGTCCCCCGAACTCTGGGGCTCTCTGGGGTCCAGTGGCCCCTCATGTATGGTGGCCGTCTGGCGGTAATCCTCGTCACTTGGAAGATCCCAAATGTTAACAGGATCCCCACCATGGGATGCCAGTTAATCCCCTCCTCTGTTTTACTTGTTTTGAATTATTCATATTTTATGGTTTGTTTTCTCGATTTTGATTTCTTCCCCACGATGCCTCCTTTCCATTTTGGTTGATTTTAGATAACTTGATAAAACGGACCCATTTTGGCTGCTATGTTGGTGGAGGAAACTTCAGACACCAGTCCCAAATATACAACAGGCCTCCAACCCTATGTTCCTAATGGGGTGTGTTATAGCAGGATTTTAAGTTTCTTTTTAAGTTCAGTATATTCTTCCCTACCTGGTTTATTTAGTTTTTTGTTGGGGGGATTTGTTTTCAAAACTGAATATTTGGTTTATAAAATGGCATGGTTTATGGATACCAAGTAATGCTAAAACATGAATTGACCCCACATCTAACTGCATAGGTATGTGTTGATCTTCCCAGGTAACATTAAGGACTGTGAAGACCAGTATATAAAGGTTTTGTTCCTTTAACACCATATGTATTAGACATTGTTTAATATGCCTTTTAATCCATTCGCTCGTATTTCCAGTGAAGTTCCATTAAGTTTGCAAAGAATAAGTATCCATACCAGTTATTTCATTATTTCATCCCATCTGCTTGACATTCTGAAAATGTTCAATCCTTGTCCAGAGTCAAACGAAAAGTTGTGCCAGAGTCTGTGGTTTGTGTTTGTTTTCCACTATCACTGGAGTTCGTCTTTTTTTGTTCCTTGTATATTTTGGAATGAACTTCAGGCCTTAATATAGTGTAAAACAAAGGTTTTTTTGTGTTTTTTTTCAAAGGGTTAAAATCTTGGTTCCAGATCTGTTAGTTTACAGGCCAACTGCTATGCTCTACATTGCGTCAGCTGCGCGATCCAGTACAAACAAATCAGTGGCCAGGCTAGGTTGCATACATTGTGTTAGTTTGAAAATAATGTATGTTTTATCATTACTTGACAGTTGTACTAATATAAACTCTATGCAATTCTCTGACAGTCCAAGGAACTGTCCCACTGGAGCCGAGGGTGTGTGACCTCAGGAAACCAGCATTTGTCCAAACTTGTAACCCCCTCCCAAAAACATACACACCTCAACTCCTTGTCCAACAATTTTCTTTCAAGTAAGTATTTCAACACACAACAGCCCAGTTTGGCCCCTTTTTATACATTTAGCCGAGTGACCAGGTGACAAACATGGGATCCGCTTATATGGGCATAGATTGGTACTATAAATGGAGTAATATATGATCAGTCATTATACATGATCGCTTTGCCAATGTTAAGGACTGTACAGTCCTCCCTTGCTTTCTCTAATCTTCCTGTATAGACTTAGCCACACATTGACTTTCTAGAGATGTTGCCTTGAATCAGCTTAAAGAGTGTAGGTAAAACTTGATAATATTAGAATTAAATGAATCGTTAAGTCTTTAATGTGCTATGAATAATACACTGGTGAGATCGGTTGTATTTAAGGGATGCAGGTGGATTGTGTTACCTGAAATAATTTACCTTCCAGATTGTGAGGAATGTTTGTCATATGTTGACCTTGTTTCTATTACTGTAGAGTCATACAGTAGGAGGGAGGTTTCGTCACCTGTTCCGTTCTTCCAGAGAACTTGTTTAATGTTGATTGTGAAATTAACTTTAGGATTCGTTCAATTCTCAAGGTAATTAACACATGAGGATGCCATACTGGTGTGAATGATCATCCACTTCATATTTGCATTGATGGTTCTAGAATTTACTACGTTTTCAGACCAACAAAATACATTTGGTAATGAAAAGTGACTTACCAAAATAGAAAACGTAATTAGCTATAGCCTACAGGTGCAATAAGTTGTGACTTTTTGTGAGGAAATAAAAAAAACGTGAATTGCTTTTTTGGTCAGTTGCCATGAATCTTTTTTCCATTTCTTAATTGTGTTCTTGTGGTGTTTCTCAAAAATCGATGGTTCTCAATTTGTGTGAATATATGCTTTCAAGGCAGTGATGTCATGCAGGTTTTACGAAACAACTGGTCATGAAGCATTTGCCCTGGTCATCAATACTGTGGCATTATGTATGATTCTCAAATAGTGGCTGACAACATTCGTTATAGCGCGTGACATCACCTCTGAAAGGAGGGGCCACGATCATAAGGTTGCCGTATGGGCTTGGATGGATGTTCCCAAAACATACACGCATATTGGTATCGAAAAGTAGGGTGCATTTTGAGATTTGGGTGAGCGATACATTCAGGCGAACTGACATCCGGACAAGCGTGGGTGGACGAGATTACTGTAGCGGGAGCTCCGATATTAAAAGCCCGCACACCGAAACCTGCAGCAGTATGGATGGGGAGCCCTACGGTAGGTTATTTTTTCGTCACTTCATCGATAACGTAGTTGTGCGTGTACATACCGGTCTACGGTAAACGTGCTGTAATTTCATGTTTTTGGGCATAGTCATTCGCTTGTAGTCAGGCCAAAAGTTGATGGTCGATGATCTTGGCGTGATTAAGATACTTAACTCGATTTACGCCAGACATTTCGGATGTGAGATGGGCGGAAGTTGTCACGCCTTTGGCTACCTGATGAACACGGATAGACAGCAGCTCAGGTAGTCCTATGAGAGTTCATCGGCTATAAAAAGACATGCATGCTAAATTATTTATCATAGTGATGCCTTGCGCTATGAGGATGGTGGGAAATATCCATAGCATTTGATATGGTCCCCGTTTTCTCATAGGGACCTGAAGAGCAGAGTTCCCTTTCCAACAAGACTTTGTTCACTGGAAATATGGTTTAATAAAGACGTAAGTCTAGAAGACGTGTGTCTTTGAGCCCTCGACGCTCCGTATGCTTTGCTTCTCAGTCTAGCCACATCCTTCCTAGATACTAGGCAGGTGATGCAGACACCTGCAAACAAGCACTTCTCCAACTTCAGAGGATTTTTTTGTTCTACGCACGAGATGAACCAACACTACACCCGGGACGATCTTGTTGATGTCATTTCATGATTCCATTGTGCCGTGATCATTTCAATTATTCATCAGTTAGCTAGCGGCTTAATAGAAGCCGGATTCCGCAATGGCCTCGTTGTATCATATTAACTGCTGTTTGTTTCGGTGGGAGTGGTTTGTTGTTTGAGGGATTTTTATTTGCCTGCTCTAACTCATCGGTTTCACCTAGTCAAGGGAGTGATAATATCTTCAGTTATTAGCTACGAAGCCCAGGAAAGTTTGTGGTCTGCCTAAACTATCAGTCCACTATACCGTTTGAGCAGCATGTCTCATATTGCTTCTTTCCTATTTGCTTTACAAGTCCATAGGTAGTAAGACATCTCCTTTTCATATCCGTGGATGTGCGAAGTTTCTGTAACCTGTTGTCGTAATTGTCGATCCAGATTATTTTAAACACGCTCATGGGTGTCTGTTATAGTGAGTTATCCAGGCTATAGAAGAACATGCGGAAACACGAGATTAAATGAACATTTAGTTCTCTACCAACCGTTACGCAGTACTTTTCAGCAGCCAGTTGAGACATCTGTGGCATTGTATTGTGTGACTGAACTGCAAATTATACCGTACAGTACTGTCCTTTTATGGTCCCCAGCACAAGATGCACCTGTGTTATTATGATGCTGTTCAGCTTCTTGGTGTTTAATTGGTAACAAAAGAAATAAAACATATTTCTTATTAACAATTAAAGACACCAACTCAAACCAGACTTATTACTTTGTGTGAACTTAATGATGAACTCAAGGACCCTAGGAGCTGTAAGCCTCTGGGCCACAGTATTCAAACAGAAACTTAGAAACCCTAACCTTAGAGAGGATATGCTTAGCCTGACCTCATTACCAGGTGAAACTGTCCTGAGATCTGAGTTACTACACCTAGATAAAAAATGGTCAAAGGTTTGACACAAAATTATTGAGGCATCTCTGTCTAGTAATTTGGGAATTATTTTCTGTAGCATAATTAATGCACAATTAATGCCAGAAACCCCCCCAAAAATAGGTCTGAAATTGGGAAAAATCACTCAAACACACAGGGCAAATATAGAAAAGTGTGAAGGTTGAAGGCAGTATGGAAAAGTTAGAGCATAGGGAGGAGGAAGGGGCATATAGTGGGAGGAGGTCAGGTTGTGGAGGGTTTTGGATGTGAGCAGGAGAGTCTTGATGTGATCAAATATTTCTCAGGGAGCCAGCAAAGTTGGATAAGAGTTGGTGTGATATGTTCAGATGATCAGGTGTAGGTGAGGATTCCTGCTACAGCGTTCTGGACCAGTTGGAGTCGATTGAGTTTGGTGGGGATGGCGGTAAGAAGGGTGTTGCAGTTGTCCAGGTGGGAAGTAACAATGGCATGGATAAGAGCTTCAGGTGGAAAAAAGCTGTCCGGGTGATGGTATTTGTGGTATTTGAAGGAGAGGTTGTTGTCCAGGGTGACATCAACATCATTTTTCACTTTGGAAGTCAGGGGTACCAGAGAACCATCAATGGGGATGATAAGGTTCTGTTGTTTGGAGAGTGTGGATTTAGAGCCTATAAGGATGACCTCTGTCCTGCTGCTGTTGAGTTTGAGGTTTGTGTTCATCCAGCTCTGGATATCTTGAAGGCAGTTGACCAGGGAGATGACCAGGGAGATGGGTGGGAGGAGGTGGGTTGGTGGAGAGCTAGAGCTGGGTGTTATCAGCATAGCAGTGGAAGTTAATGTTGTGTTGTTGCATGATCATTCCCAGGGGTAGGAGGTATATAATAAAGAGGGGTGGTCCGAGCACTGACCCCTGGAGGACACCATGAGTAACAGCTGCACACTGTGATCTATGATTGTTGATATGGACATGTTGTTGATGGTCAGTGAGGTGATAGGAGGACCAAGAGGGTGCAACACCCATTACACGGTAGAGTGATGTGATGTGACTAAGTAGAGTGTAAGGCCCCCACGTGCCTGAATGCACTCCTGACAACTTCTGGGCAAGCTCCTGATGAGATGGAGGATGGTGTACTGGGGGATCTCCTCCCAGACCTGGATCAGGGCATCAGTGATCTCCTGGACAGTCTGTGGCGCTAGTTGGCGGCATCGGATGTAACGTCCCAGAGGTTTCAATTGGATTCAGTTCTGGGGAACGTGAGGCCCAGTCAATGACATCTATCCCTTGTCATCCAGGAAATGCCTACACACTCTGGCCACATGAGGACGGGCATTGGCCTAAACCAGGGGGTACCCAGGGCCCAATGCACCGATGTCTAACAATGGGTCTGAGGATTTCATCCGGCAACCTAACAGCAGTTTCCGTTGGCTAGCACATGGTGGTCTCTGCGACCCTACAAGGATATGCCTTGCCAGACCTTCACTGACCGACTGCCAAACCGGTCAAGCTGGATGATGTTGCAGGAAGCATAGATCCCTCCAGACTCATCACATCTGTCACATGTACTTAGTGTGAACCGGCTCTCATCTGTGAAGAGAACTGGGAACCAATGACGGAATTGCCAATTCCGCGGTTCTCTGATGAATGCTAATCGAGCTGCACAGTGCTGGGCTGTGGGCACAGGTCCCATTGGAGGATGTCAGGCCCTCATGCCACCCTCATGGAGTCTGTTTGTGAGATTGTCCAGAAACATGCACACCTGTAGAGGTCATTTTGAAGGGCTCGGCAGTGCTCCTCCTGTTCCTCCTCGCACAAAGGAGCAGATACCAGTCCTGTTGCTGGATTGATACGCTTCTACGGCATTATCCAGCTCTCATTTATCGGCCCTCCTGGTGGTGTCACCTCCACACTTTTGAGACTGTGCTGGGAGACACGGCAAACCTTCTTGCAACGGCATGTATGGATGTGCCATCCTGGAGGAGCTGGACCATCTGTGCAATCAGAATGGGCTGCAGGTACCGCCTCATGCTAATAGCAGTGAAAAGGACACTAGCACAAAAAATGCTAAACTAGAGAAGAATCAGTCAGAAAGTATAATTAGAGAGCAATTGTCTGTGGCCACCACCTGCAGAACCATTCCCTTTTTGGGGGTTGTCACTTTCATTTGTACCAAAACAGGTGACATTGATTCACCATTGCTTATGCGTCCTAACTGGAATGATTTGTATCCTTGAAGCTTATTTGACTTGGTGTTATACTGTGATGGTTGTGTGTTCCCTAACGTTTTGAGAAGTGTATTTTAAATATAGGCCTAATTGGATTCCTTCTAAAAACCCAATGACAGGTCCTATATGCTTCATACCTTGACCAAGAAACTTGTTAAGGGAACATATTTGCCCTTTAAATTTATTTTTTTAAAACCATTTGACTGAAATATATTTCCTAATGCACGGTTCTAAATATGAGTGTATAGTAACTGAGAGATTTATTTCTTGAAAACGAAAAAAACACTACCATCCATTAATGCTAATAAATCGGCTATTTAATTAAAAATGTATGTGCCGTACCTGCCTGGTGGATTGAGTATCTTGGCAAAGACAAATGCGCACAAACAATTGTTACCAACAGTTTAGAGAGAGATTTTCAGAGATTATGGAACATTTCTAGGATATTTGTATTTTTTCGCTCATGAAACATTTGATCATTTTCAAACTCACACTAAATTTGTTTTTAGTCCAGATCAGTACTTAAACTGGTTTAGCTAGTTCAT
This sequence comes from Novumbra hubbsi, assembly GCA_016801125.1. NCBI lineage: Eukaryota > Metazoa > Chordata > Actinopteri > Esociformes > Umbridae > Novumbra > Novumbra hubbsi. The sequence goes on from JACXGK010014239.1 coordinate 10,534, forward strand.
GGTTTGATTCATGACAGTGTGAAGTCAATATAAGTTAACTGTTTATGGAAAGGCTATGTTGTTTTTATAGCAGTCTTATGTAGGCCTTATGGTATCCAAGTAATGCCTTACCTCATGACCTTATGATATGATCTAGTCAGCACATTTCTACATTAAAATGAGTCCCTGATCCTGACGTATGTTATCAAATAACATTCTAGGGTACAATTTGGGAAGCTGTCTTCTTGTCAAAACCATTGGTTGTTAAGAATGTCATCTCATCATCCTCTGTCCATAATGCAAAAGCTGATTATTCAGCACAAACCTTTACTGCATAGTTTTGCTTGTTTTGCAAACATTGCATTCATCTTTTGCCGCTTGCCTCCATGGAAGAAAATGCCAGAACCGTTTTGAGTGAAACATGTTGTGATTGGCGTTAGTTAATATGGATACAGATATTAGTGTGATTATGTGATTGGCGTTAGTTAATATAGATACAGATATTCAGTTGGGTTCCAGTTTGGCTTGACCACTCAAGGACACAAACAGATCTAAAGTCACTCCAGTGTGAATCGAGACTTCCTGTGATATCTTGGCTTGATTTTTACTCTAATGTTCACTGTACAGGGTGGGACCTTATATTGACAGATGTGTGCCTTTCTAAATCACAGCTGATTAATTGAATTTGACACAGATAGGAAATTTGAGCTCATGATTCATCTTAACTGAATTTGGAGTGTCATGGGAAAGTGTCTGAATAAAATGTCAAGTGTCTGAATAAAATGTAAGCATATCAAGCATATCATGTTTTTTTAACAAAAACATTGGCCAGCTAGCTTGCTATACAGTAAATAGCCAAGCCAAAGCATGTTAATTAACCTGTTAGTAAAAAAACTGTAATTGGTGGCTCAAACCAGACCAGAACCAACACCATATAGAGAGTGACCTCCCAAAATATTAGGACAGGGTAAAACGTGGAAATATTAGCGCCTTTTTTCAGTAAAGAAGTCATATGAAGTATTCAGATGCAGATTCTTTGCATGCGGTGACAAACCTGGTCCTGGGGCCACCGAGGGGTGTTTTTGCCCTAGCAAACCCGAACAGGGTCCTATCACTCCAGGGTCCTATCACTCCAGGGTCCTATCACTCCAGGGTCCTATCACTCCAGGGTCCTATCACTCCAGGGTCCTATCACTCCAGGGTCCTATCACTCCAGGGTCCTATCACTCCAGGGTCCTATCACTCCAGGGTCCTATCACTCCAGGGTCCTATCACTCCAGGGTCCTATCACTCCAGGGTCCTATCACTCCA
>JACXGK010014241.1:0-11829 GCA_016801125.1 Novumbra hubbsi
CTTGACCAGTAACTGACAGGTCCTCTACATGACCTGGGTTTCACTGACCACTTGACCAGTAACTGACAGGTTCTCTGTGACCTGGGTTTCACTGACCACTTGACCAGTAACTGACAGGCCACTGGTTCCAAACACAGAGCCAGGACGGTGAAAAACGTCCTTCAATGACGTGGATGTAAATGTTGACCCGGGGTTTCTGCCCCCGTCGCTGTGGCGTTCTGTCGGTTAGCGGGTTGAAAGCGTATTCCCTGACGTTGTTGATTGATTACGCCCCTCTCCCTGTCCTCCCCCGTCCTCCCCCTGTAGTCGTCCGGAGTGGTTCAACATTGAGGGCTGGGCGGACAAGCCGGGCGTAGGAGGGGAGGAACCCGGCGGCCCCGGGGGCCCCCCTGCCGAGGCCCCCTCCCAGCGGAGGGACGCCTTCACGCGGCAGGAGTACGAGCGGAGGCAGCAGCTGAAGATCATGGAGGACCTGGACAAGGTTCTGCGGCAGAAACCCACCACGGTCCGTGGCGTCAAGAAGCAGAGGCCCAAGACCGTGTTCCGGGACGACTCCATGCTCTCCCGCAGCCCGGCCAAGGGGCTCATGGGTAAATATGGCTGCTGCTTGTTAAGGACGATAAACGCGTCCTGGCAACCGTGAAACCACGAGGCTTTTGATGCGCGGCGCTCCTCCGCCATGCTTAAAGACATCCGTGACTCATCCGGTGTGGTCATCCATTGGACTGGGTCACCCAATCACCGGACAAGCATGTCGGCTGATAGGAATGTGACTGGGGACTGGGATGATGTTGACCTTCTCTCTGTGTCTCTCTCTCTCATTAGGGTCCAAACTCAACAAGGTCTATTCCCACTCCACCATGAACCTGTCTTCCATGGCCAATGACACTGGGAGCAGCGGGACCCTAACCGTCCGAAAATCTCCCAGGTAACAGTCAACTATTTGTGTTTGACCTCACAGAGATCCGTGGTAACCGAAACACGGTGTATTTGACCTCACAGAGATCCGTGGTAACCGAAACACGGTGTATTTGACCTTACAGAGATCCATGGTAACCGAAACACTGTGTATTTGACCTCACAGAGATCCGTGGTAACCGAAACACAGTGTATTTGACCTCACAGATATCCGTGGTAACCGAAACACAGTGTATTTGACCTCACAGATATCCGTGGTAACCGAAACACGGTGTATTTGACCTCACAGATATCCGTGGTAACCGAAACACGGTGTATTTGACCTCACAGATATCCGTGGTAACCAAACACGGTGTATTTGACCTCACAGAGATCCGTGGTAACCAAACACGGTGCATTTCACCTCACAGATATCCGTGGTAAACAGAACTCACTGTATTTCCGCCGGCTCTCCCCACAGTCGATCTCACTCTCCTGCGAGGCCTTCCTACAGCCGCTCCCACTCCCCGTCGCCAGGACGACTGGCCCAACCGAACGGGGAGAGGGACTGGGAGAACGCCTCCACTGTCTCGTCTCCCTCCTCCATCCCAGAATACACTGGTACGTGTTATTGCCATTGGTCAACTGAGTGACACAGATGGAGATGAGGGCCAAGCTTTTCCCTGTTCAAGTTGACCAATGGAATTGAGCAGTTTAGGATGAGCTTTTTGAATGCACCCAAAAACAATTATGTAAACATTTCAATTTTACAGCAGATGCATCGTTGGTATTTTTTGATATGTGCCAAAAAAATCAATGCATGTCTGCTTAATACTTTACCTTCAGATTACAGCCCAACTGTAACTCTGTAATTGGGACGACTTCTTGGGTTATTCTACTGAATGACTCACTTATTAGAACGGGAGCTTGAACCACAGCTTTCCAGCCTCCAGGACCAGATAGCACTGAGGTCTGGCGAGTCGATTGGTGTTTATTAATGATTGTTTTGTATTCCAGGGCCCAAGCTGTACAAGGAGCCCAGCTTCAAGTCCAACAAGTTCATCATCCACAATGCTATTTCCCGCTGCTGTTTAGCAGGCAAGGTCAACGAACCACAGAAAAACAAGATTGTCGAGGTCAGAACCCCGTTTATAAACTCCCTCTAGATTTGTGGATGGCAATTGAGCAATTTGGATCTGTTTATCTCCTCTACTACAACAACAAACCCTTGTAGACCTGTTTATCCCCTCCACTACAACAACAAACCCTTGTAGACCTGTTTATCCCCTCGACTACAACAAAAACCTCTTGTAGACCTGTTTATCCCCTCCACTACAACAACAAACCCTTGTAGACCTCCACTACAACAACAAACCCTTGTAGACCTCCACTACAACAGCACTCGCTCACGCTCTCAGCATTGCTCATATCAGTGTTATTAAGGTTGTCCACTTTCCCACTGCCCTGTGTCACAGGAGATGGAGACGTGCCAAGCCAACCACTTCCTGATCCTGTTCCGTGACTCCAGCTGCCAGTTCCGGGCGGTGTACACCATGAACCTGGAGACGGAGGAGATGGTGCGCCTCACAGGCATCGGCCCCCGCATCATCAGCAACGACATGGTGGAGTCCATCTACAAGTACAACTCGGACCGCAAACAGTTCACCACCATCCCGTCCAAAACCATGTCCATGAGCGTCGACGCCTTCACCATCCCGGGCCATCTGTGGCAGAGCAAGCGCCCGGTCACCCCAAAGAAGCTGGGGACCCCCAAATAGTAACACTGGCCTTCCCGTGACCGGGGAGGGGTTTGGTGCGAGGGAGTCGAGGGCCTCCTCCTCCTCCCCTAGTCAACACCCGTAGCACTTAGAAACACTCCTCCTCTAGTCAACACCCCTAGCACTTTCCTCCTTTTCTGTTGGTGTGTCAAACAGTGGGTTGTGGTGTTTGGAGACGGCTTCAGTTCAGTAAGCCCGGAGACGCCTAAAATGAATGAATCACACTGGCTACTATTCAAAATGCCTGCCCCTTAAGAGAAGCCTGGGTCCTATTCAAATTGAGTTCAGCCGTGTGGTCTCTGCCCCTTTAAGAGGAGCCTGGGTCTTATTCAAATTGAGTTCAGCCGTGTGGCCTCTGCCCCTTTAAGAGAAGCCTGGGTCCTATTCAAATTGAGTTCAGCCGTGTGGTCTCTGCCCCTTTAAGAGGAGCCTGGGTCCTATTCAAATTGAGTTCAGCCGTGTGGTCTCTGCCCCTTTAAGAGGAGCCTGGGTCCTATTCGCCTGGAAGAAAACCAAGAGGAGGGTCTGTCTGAATCTGTTGAATTGACTGTCTGAATTTGTGCTGCTTTTTGTCATGGTTTGTTTCCAATGCTAAATGGTTTGCTAAGGTGTGGACTCATATGAACCTGGTTGGTCCACGTCGAGACACTGGTAGGGGTCCCAACTAATCACCACTGCTGCAGCCATTCAGGGCCCTATCTTGAACTAACGGGGGCCTTTGATTGGCCCTCAAGACCCGATTTATGTAGATTGTAAAATAATAATGATGATGACTGTAACAATGATGGGATTGGACTGGAACTGTCTGAGCTTTATCACATCCAACGGGGTCCTCCTTCCCAGGGTCCCAGACTCCCCCTTCCCAGGGTCCCTGACTCCCCCATCCTGATGCCATCCCGACTCCCTCCTTGTCCTACTGCATCCCCATTATTGCCTCCCCCCTACTGCCTCTCCCTGACAATCACCACCCCCCCCCCCTCTCTCGGGTTGTCTGTTCTTTCTGTCATTTAATTCCAGGGCTATTTCTCCACCCGTCTACTGCCTCCGAAGCTGAATGAAATCCTTAGCAAACTGCTCTCTCATGAATGTAGAAAGCACCTTAACCACTCGTATCCATTGGCCAGTCGAGTATTGCGAGGTACAGTAGTGGGCGGGTTCACCGAGGGCTCCAGCACTCTGAGTGGCTGTCATGCCTGTCAGTCAGAGCGGTACTACGGACTCTGCCCCGCTCAAACTATCCTTCAGCTGTAGACATCTGGATGTTTTTTTTATACCGCTACTTTTGACAGTGTGCTTTGGGCATTTGCGAGCAGAGCCAAGAACTGAACTTGATCCGATTTTTCTCCATTTGTCTTATCTTGCTTTAGTTTCTGTTTCCTGAGAATAACGCCATACTTGGCGGTTCTTTACTGCTTAGCGTTACCTTGTATTCACATTGTGTAGACAAAGATAGAAGACGAATGATGATTTAAAATATATATATATATATATATATATATATATGAGAATGCTTTTTATTGCTGATTACTTTCATTTTTGACAAGGATTTGTACAAACAAGTGGAACTTTGTAAGCTATGAATAAGCTAGCCTGCTGCTTTATGAATAGTGTGGTGGGAGTGCGTGAAAGAGAGAATGATAAACTGTTCAGTCCTGCCGAACTCTCTACAATCTAGGGACAAATAAACCCTGAAGGACAATGTTTAACAGGTTGTGTTATTTAAGATAATAGACACACACACACAGTGTGTTATGCCTATGGATGAAGGATTGTATAAACCTAGGTCTGGAGGGTGTGGTGTGTTTCTCTGTGAGGTTGGCCGTCTGTCCCGTCTCTCTGGTTCTGTTTCACATCACTTACTGCAGAACCCAGAAACCGGTTCTTAGAGTTCAGGTGGGATTTCTGAGTGTGTGTGTGTGGGGGGGGGTGTCTCAGTACATGATTGTTTGATGTTGATCTATAACTGGATTCTGTGCAATTCTCCTCTAGGCAGTCAGGTATTCCCAAGGTGAATGTATGGGGTAAACTTTAGAAGTATATTTAGTTTCAGATTCTAATATATTATTTATGTTCGTTCTTCGGTTAAGGTGGTGAGTCACATGTTCATTTCATAGAATTTATGTGTGTTTTTCTTTTTTTTGCCCAGTTCCAACCACTTTGATGTGGAGTATTGGTGTTGCTTTCAGAAATTGTTCCTGATTCCAAATGAAACGCAGGCAACTGGGCCTCGCTAATAAACTCCTTTTACAAACCACCATTACACCTTTAATTCACATCATGCTCAGATGTTCATATTTTCTAAAATGGCCTCCATTCCCTGGGGAAATGTATTTTCAAATAAATTGGTGATTTATCTAAAACCACTCCAGTTTTACCCTATGAAATGGCCAGTTTTAAATATGCAAACGGGCGAAGAAATGAATCTCTAATTTAGAAATAATGAAGGCGCTTTTGGAAAGTATTCAGACCCATTCGCCTCTTCTGTACTTTACTTTAACTGTTGTTATAGGCTTCATTTAAAATGAACCATCTCTCGACACGATACACCATCATTACAAAGCTAAAGCATGTTTTAGAAATGTGCAAAATATTTCAAAATGGTATAAGTATTCAGGCCCTTTGCAATGACATGAGCTCAGAGTCCTTTAATTATCCTTGATATCTCTGGAACTTGATTGGAGTCCACCTGTGGCAAATTCAAGTAATTGTACACGGTTTGGGGTTCTTCACTTCACAGTGCATTTCAGAGCAAAAGCCAAATCAGTGAAGACTGTTCGTGACTGAGGATCAACGCAGCAAAAATACAGTGCGGTCCTTTATGGAAACCCGATCCTGAGCGCCCAAGACAGGGTATTTGTATTTCATTGTGGAGTGTTGTATAAAATGATGAATACATGTTTTAAATAAAAATGATAAGTACATCACAACAATGTGGGGGAAACTAAGGAGTCTGAACCCTTTACAAAGGCACTGACTCTGAACCCTTTACAAAGGCACTGACTCTGAACCCTTTACAAAGGCACTGACTCTGGACCCTTAACAAAGGCACTGACTCTGGACCCTTAACAAAGGCACTGACTCTGGCTGGTATATTTGTGAAGCAAGGCCTTCAAGAGTGCTACTGAAATCCTGAAGGCTTTTGAAGTTGTCCGTAAGTTTGTTCAAAGTGAAACCATAACGACCAGGTAATTGCTTTTTTTTTTACGTTCTTCATGATTGTTTTGGCTGCATTTCCCCCAAAATGATGATGAACTTGGAACTAGTACAGTGAGGTTCACATCTGGACCTCGAAGCCAGTTCCACTCCATTTGTTCATTGCAACCCCCTAATAAGAGACTTATTTAGACCTGGGATAACAGGTGGGTGCAATTCATGAGTCAGAACAGAAAACCAGCAGGCTCCGGACCTCGTAAAGGCTGCCCAACCCTGTTCCTGGAGATATACTGTCCTGTCGGTTTTCTCCAACTCTAATTCAGCACATTTGATTAAAAAAATTTGCCGGATGAAAAGCTTAATCGGGTTGATCCCAAATGGAGTTGAAGAGAAAACCTTCAGGACAGTAGATCTCCAGGAACAAGGTTGGGCAGCCCTTATGCAGGGTAAGATTTGAATATCCCTGAACTAGTATGATGACTAAAACTCAAATCCTTTAAGGAGGTGTTTCCTAGTCCTGGTCCTCGGGACACAAAGCGGTACACGTTTTTGTTTTTTCTCTCGCACTCACAAACGTTTCAAAGGTTGTCCAACCACTTTTACACTTGATTGATGTAATCAACCTATAAAGTCTTTCATTTAAATCCTGTGTGAATGCTTGGGACGAAACAAAAACCTGCCCCCTTTAGGTCCTGAGGACCAGGAATGGGAAATACTGCTCTAAGGTTCAGTGCATTGAGACACAGACACACATCTTTGTCAAACTTTAATCCAGGTTTTAGCTTCTTCACAAACCGACCGGCATACGGATTTAAAGTGTCGATGTACATGATGCGTAAGAGCTCAGCCTCGTGTGAGAGGACATACAGCAGGATACTGACATTGGGGTTCTGAACTCAATGGGAGAAATGATGCATGAATAGTGTAATACTGATCCAAATAACAAGCATTAATCACTGTTGTTACTAACCACCACGTACGTCAGTACACCACCTCAGAGGTTACAAAATGGACGCCTGATCCTAACTCTGGCTAGGAACAATGTCTACCGACCGGACAAGTTATGGTCGTTGTGGGCAGATCCTCTGCATTGGGGTCAAGTGGCGAGAGGATGCTTTGAAAGACAGACATGGACGTAACTCCTGATTCTGTTCTTTAAGCACACGTTTTCCACAGCAAGACTTTCAATGGATCATTCTAATGAGCCGTCTTCTGTGTGGTGCCAAATGAAGTGCACGTGGATGAAGGAAGCTGAACCCCCCTTCTGTGCACGCAGGGCGTTGTTCGGTGTTCAGGATCTCTGAGCAGGGGGTCGTTCAGCGTTCAGCATCTCTGAGCAAGGGGTCGTTCAGCGTTCAGCATCTCTGAGCAAGGGGTCGTTCTGCGTTCAGCATCTCTGAGCAGGGGGTCATTCAGCGTTCTGCATCTCTGAGCAAGGGGTCGTTCAGCGTTCAGCATCTCTGAGCAGGGGGTCGTTCAGCGTTCAGCATCTCTGAGCAAGGGGTCGTTCAGCGTTCAGCATCTCTGAGCAAGGGGTCGTTCAGCGTTCAGCATCTCTGAGCAGGGGGTTGTTCAGCTATGTTTTGCATGCAGCATCTCAGTCAGCAGGGAGTTGCAAGGCAGGTCGCCCAGCAGGTGGCGCTGGTACAGATACTCCTCCACCTGCAGGCTGATACTCCGGATCTCTGGCAGGCGGAGCAGCAGCTGGCCAAATTTGTCGGAGTGACCCGGGTGGGTGTAGAGGGTGTGGTCCATCAGGGTGCGGTTCACCTTCTCCTGGGTCTGCTCTACCTGCCGGCGGTTCTGCACTGACTTCACGTCTAAAGGGTGGAGGAGAAGCATTTAGTTAGCGGATTGCCAGTGAAAACCAAAGGAAATTATTGAACATCTTCAGGTCTTCTAGCGGATTGCCAGTGAAAACCAAAGGAAATGATTGAACATCTTCAGGTCATCTAGCGGATTGCTAGTGAAAACCAAAGGAAATGATTGAACATCTTCAGGTCTTCTAGTGGATTGCCAGTGAAAACCAAAGGAAATGATTGAACATCTTCAGGTCTTCTAGTGGATTGCCAGTGAAAACCAAAGGAAATGATTGAACATCTTCAGGTCATCTAGCGGATTGCTAGTGAAAACCAAAGGAAATGATTGAACATCTTCAGGTCTTCTAGGGGATTTATCAAAACACGCCTCACATCTGTGCTGTGGGAAAGTCTGCCAGTCGTGGAAGGAAGGTTTTGGCTATTAGCACTTCATAATAGCCATACACAATAAAGCCAATAGGTTATGATGGATTCATAAATTAAATTGCAAGCGTTCAGAGTGGATCCCCGACTTGAGAATCCATCAGCAAGAAACTGGGACCAGAACCAATAATCCAAAGCAGAGCAATCCAGAGCAGGGTTCCCAAAACCCCTCCTCAGGCCTCCATATCATGTTTGGGTTTCAACCCGAAACTGCCACAGCTGATTCTATAAGTCAAAAGCGTGATGATAAGTGAAAATATGACGTGCACGTATAGGGTTAAAGTCAAGATGCAAAACGTCTGGGGGCCCTGAGGGTTTGGGAGACTCTGCCAGAGCAGAACTAAGAGGACTAACTCACCAGGGTTCAACAGGACCAGATACTTGGTAACTCACCAGGGTTGAACAGGACCAGATACTTGGTAACTCACCAGGGTTAAACAGGACCAGATATTTAGTACCTCAACAGGGTTCAACAGGATCAGATATTTGGTAACTCACCAGGGTTGAATAGGACCAGATATTTGAGGCACACAAACTCCTGCGTGTCCAGCTGGAGGGTCTTGAGTTTGATCACCAGGTCCTGTGTCCTGGACACCAGACCGCTCAGAGTGGCCCCCGCCTGGGTCAGGATGTTGGACACCTCGATCTACATCACAAAGACATTGATGTTTAGGACCATGTGGATTGGAACAGCTTCCAGGCCTTTCAAACTCCCAGACGTTAACAGACCATCCCGATGTCTCTCCCAACGCCTCAATAACAACTCAGGCTACACGAGATGTTCAAACCTTTCTGTTTTGAATCAGCCAATAAGGTATGAGTACGTCGTTGAGCTGTAGCGAAGCTGGGAGGCAGACAGGAGGCGTGGGGGAGAAGGTAAAGGAGGTGTGGGGGAGAAGGTAAAAAGGAGGAGGACTTATGCCAGTAGTTAGGATAGCTACTTGTTGTCCTGTGACCAGGTAGATGCAGCTGGCCCTGCTGTAGGCCACCTGGCGACACAGGTGATCCAGGACCAGCAGCTCACTCCAACAGCTCTGCAGCAACACCACCTGGTCCTCCACCTAAAAGGAACACAACCACGTCACTTCACCTAAAAGCTTCACCTTAAGAGTCAGTTACACATTGCTTGTTGGGTTTTGAATTTTTGTTTCAGAGAATTTTTTTTATTCACTATTTGAATCAGCCTAATCAAAATTCTAAATTTAAAAAATATTTTATTGAACAATTTCTTATTTCATAATCCCTGAAAGGATAGAAAAAAAAAGAAAGGCTATTGAGATTTTTTTTTTTCTGGTCAAAGCTATTGTTAAGGTCACAGGTTTCAGGTTTTGGTGTTTACCTGGAGCTCCTTGAAGAGGGCACTGTTCCTGGACCATTCCACCAGCCCGAACAGCGTCTGGTCGGCCATTTTACACATGATACTGAAGGTGTTGAGGCGGTCGTGTTTCCCGCGGCCGGCATGCTCTCTCTGGAGGACGGCCAGCACCTTGGCACACAACTGGCGCTCGTCCGGCTCTCCCTCCAGGAGCTGGGCCATGAAGCTGGGCGTGGGCGTGGTTGACGGGATGGGCGGGGTCGGGTTGGAGCTTGGCGAGGATGTGGGCGGGGTGAGTAGCCGGTTGGGCGTGGGCGGGACAGAAGGGGACGGGCCACAGCAGTAGGGCAACATCTCCCTTTTCTCCTGCGGGTATTCCAACCCCCCCCTTGGAAAGGCCCCATGGTACCGCCCAGGGTAAGGTGGGGACTGGGGCGGGGCTACGGGCGCCCTGTCCCGGCTCAAGGTGCAGTCCAGAGGCATGGTGGTGAGCTCCGATTGGCCCATATTTGAGTGATAGGCCGGAGATTGGTGGAAGTGGTCAGAGGGCCGGTGCGCAGACATGTGACTGGACATCAGGTGCAGGCTGGATGGCCGGTGGGGTTGTGTGCTGTCCAGTTTTATCCTGGAGGGGGCGCTGTTGGGCTGCTGTGGCTGCTGGTGGCACAGCCCTCTCTGCTGTTTCATCTGCCGGTCTCGTCGATACAGGGGGCCAAACTTGTTCCGGCCACCTCTCATCCGGTCTGCCCTCACCGCTGTGGGACCAGAGAGCAACGCACAGCTGTGGATATATAACTGTGTAATTACATTATTATTATTATTACTACAATGGGACCAGAGAGCAACGCACAGCTGTGGATATATAACTGTGTAATTACATTATTATTATTATTATTATTTCAATGGGACCAGAGAGCAACGCACAGCTGTGGATATACAACTGTGTAATTACATTATTATTATTATTATTACAATGGGACCAGAGAGCAACGCACAGCTGTGGATATATAACTGTGTAATTACATTATTATTATTATTATTACTACAATAGGACCAGAGAGCAACGCACAGCTGTGGATATATAACTGTGTAATTACATTATTATTATTATTATTACTACAATGGGACCAGAGAGCAACGCACAGCTGTGGATATATAACTGTGTAATTACATTCTTAATATTATTATTAAAATGAGTATTGCTATTGAGTGTACTGAAAATAGAGGAAGAGGAAATATGAAACTGGTCTTGCTCCGGCGAGTGTGTGAGTGTGTGTGTGTGAGTGTGGTACCCTCTCTTTTCATGCCCACGGCCAGGCACTTCTGGAAGCGACAGTAGGGGCAGCGCTTCCTCTGGGAGGGGTTCATGGGACAGCTCTGTCTCTCGGCACAGGCGTAACGCTTGTTGTTCTGCACTGATCGCTTGAAGAAACCCTGGGGGGGTTGGGGGAGGGGGCATTTTAGTTCATTTCCACACTTCAAACACATATTGATTTGACCACGTTTTTCCTCCCTTGCACATTTCGTGATGCCCAATGTGTGTGGTTGTGTCATGTCCTGGCTGGGGGCCCCTGGCCATATCTGTGCCTCTGGGCTCACAGTCAGGGCATGACACATGGAGGTGCCTCTAGGCCACTGTTGTGGGCCCCTCAGTCAGAGAAAGCTGTTGCCAGTTGCCTCTGATTGGGGAGCCTACTTAAGTTAGGTTTTGAGGTTTTGTGGTTTATTGTTTGTTCACATACAACGTTCACGGTCCTGTCTTGTTTATTGGTTATCGTCCTGTGGATACGCTACATGTTTTCACAGTGTGTTTCATGTTTAGTTAGATATACGTTTTGCTGTTCATTTCAGCACCTTTCATTTACGTGTACAGTTCGTGTTTGTTTGTGTAGAATTAAATTCACGTTTCTTTCAAAATGTCCGCATTTGGTTCCGTTAATCACCGAGACGTGATAGGCTGTGCCTAGCATCGAGGGGCGGGCCTCCAGAAGGCTAGAGACAACCTGCCCACGCAAGGCCACCGACCGAAGCAGGCGCCACAGACGGGGGCCGGCCGGGTTCACTGTACCTTACAGCTCTCGCAGGTGAGCAGGCCGTAGTGGTAGCCAGACACCCTGTCCCCACACACAGGGCAGCCCTCCAGGGGGTCCAGCCTGGCCTCAGGCTCTGCTTTCAGCTCCTGAGCTGGAGAGAAGATAGTCGAGGGTTTAACAAACCTCACCGTGCACCTTTCCTGGGGTCAGCAATGTGTTGGGGTCTGGGCTGAGGTCCAATTCACTTTAATGTGTTGGGGTCTGGGCTGAGGTCCAATTCACTTTAATGTGTTGGGGTCTGGGCTGAGGTCCAATTCACTTTAATGTGTTGGGGTCTGGGCTGAGGTCCAATTCACTTTAATGTGTTGGGGTCTGGGCTGAGGTCCAATTCACTTTAATGTGTTGGGGTC
>JACXGK010014242.1:0-11832 GCA_016801125.1 Novumbra hubbsi
GGAGGGAAGGGGGTACTGTAGGCAGGGAGGGAAGGGGGTACTGTAGGCAGGGAGGGAAGGGGGTACTGTAGGCAGGGAGGGAAGGGGGTACTGTAGGCAGGGAGGGAAGGGGGTACTGTAGGCAGGGAGGGAAGGGGGTACTGAAGGTAGGGAGGGAAGGGGGTACTGTAGGCTGGGAGGTGGCAGGCAGACAGACATGGAGAAAAGGAGACAGAGACCTGAAGGGAGGCAGAACGGGAGGGAAGGAGACAAGGTGAGAAGCAGGCAGACGGGGAGGAAGGGAGACATGCTGCAACCGTGGGAAGCCAGGATATTATCTCTGCTAGTGGCATTCTCACCTCTAATGTGATTATGCAAGCTGCCCCTGTTTACGCATGTACAGCAAGACAGACAGAATGGAGCAGGCAGTCGGAGTGGAGCAGGCAGACAGAGTGGAGCAGGCAGACAGAGTGGAGCAGGCAGACAGAGTGGAGCAGGCAGACAGAGGCTAGAGAACATAGTGAACACAGACTAGTGAACACTGGCTAGTAAACACTGGCTAGTAAACACTGGCTAGTGAACACTGGCTAGTGAACACTGGCTAGTGAACACTGGCTAGTGAACACTGGCTAGTGAACACTGGCTAGTGAACATTGGCTAGTGAACATTGGCTAGTGAACATTGGCTAGTGAACATAACCTTGTGAACACGCACAGTTTTTTCTGTTAGCGGAGAGGTGTGCAACATCACATTTCCAAAGCAACCACTACTGATGTCTGCTGGGTTCAACGTGCTCTGAAAATGATGATTTCACTCAAGACAAGATGTTTTGGTCTCTGTGAGGTGAGTGATGCAGGGAGAGGAAGCTGTCTTTGATTGCTCCTCCAGGTAGAGGGAAATATCTAGCTCGGATTTTGTATTCCAAAACAATGTACACATTGGTGGTGATATAGTTAAACCATTATAGACTATTTTGTTGTACGTTTATAGAAAACGTACAACAAAATATTAGGGAGAAATGTAATCCAAATATATATATAGCAACAGTCAAAATTTACTTAATGGTTTGGACGCACTTACCAATGGTTAAGTGTGTCCAAACGTTTGACATGTAATGTAAAGTAGCTCCATAAAGTATCAGTCAGTCCACAGAGCTTTATGGAGAAGCCGACATGTGCCGCAGAGAATCCGTGCCACCCCTTCCCAGGGTCACAAGGGATCGTTAGAAGATGTCCAGAATCTTCCCAATTTGCTATGCTCTGACAGAGGTGTTGTGGGGCACGGTGAGTCATGCGGGGGGGTGGGGGGGGGGCTTTTTTAGCTAAAGCTGCTTCAGACAAGAGAACTACTTCTACCATGAGAAGTATTATTATTATTATTTTTATATACCTGTTACTCATAGATGCTTTCTGTTAGTTGTAGATGACAAAAAATGTGGCTCATCTCCCAGAAACAAGTTTTCAAAGTCTTCCCTTGTAACAAAAAAATCTGGTATAGCCCGGAAAACTATGCTGATTACGTTTACATTACTATAAATTGTATTTGAAATAGTGAAATCATTTGAATTCCAATCACATGGCTTTCACTCACCTGGATAGTGGTGTTCCCGCCCTCCAGCAGTGCAATGGCCAATAGGATGCTCTCCTGGAAGACACGGTCACTGGTGGTGTTCATGATCAGGTCAATGACCAGGTCAGAGGCCCCCTCCTTGTCCAGGTGACACTGCACCTCCGCCAGGCTCATCTCGCCTCGACTAAGGGCCCCTGGTCCACCTAGACCTAGGTGGGATAGGGGTTTAGGTATAAAGGATTAGTAGTTTGGCCCACCCCAATTACCAGTCATAGGTATAAATATAGGTTTCAAATCTTTGTCTTTCCCAGTCTCTCAGTCATCAACAGACGTCTTTCTATTGCTTTCATCTACTAAGGACATTCTCCCTCCTGTTCTTCCAATGACATCTTTCTACAACAGTCATCTAAGGACGTCTTTCTACAACAGTCATCTAAGGACGTCTTTCTACAACAGTCTTCTAAGGACGTCTTTCTACAGTCATCTAAGGACATCTTTCTACAACAGTCATCTAAGGACGTCTTTCTACAACAGTCATCTTAGGACGTCTTTCTATAAACAGTCATCTGAGGACGTCTTTCTACAACAGTCATCTGAGGACGTCTTCCTACAACAGTCATCTGAGGACGTCTTTCTACAACAGTTATCTGAGGACGTCTTTCTACAACAGTCATCTGAGGACATCTTTCTACAACAGTCATCTAAGGACGTCCTTCTACAACCGTTATCTAAGGGCGACTTTCTACAACCGTTATCTAAGGATGTATTTCTACAACAGTTATCTAAGGACGTCTTTCTACAGTCATCTAAGGACGTCTTTCTACAACCGTTATCTAAGGACGTCTTTCTACAACAGTCATCTAAGGACGTCTTTCTACAACAGTCATCTGAGGACATCTTCCTAAAACAATAATCTAAGGAGAAAATAAAACAGAGCAACCATCCAGGCAATCACATTCACCAAAAATAATGTAAAATTTGACATAAAAAATTCACTATAAATATAGTATATATAAATTAGAAAGTAAATGCAGGTTGTAGACACATTTTAAATAAAGAATGTTATTTAAAAGCATCAAGGTGGGCTTTCCTTTGAGAATATTAAAAGGGGACAGACTCTACCTCATTGAGTGATTAACAACGGTATCATTGATAATGCCCTTGGCAGCCTTGTTCTACCTTGTTCACACAGGCACACACATACTCACGCACGCACACACACACACACACACACACGCAGCTGTAATATGGCCAGGCTCTCGTTTTTGCAACAGGTGCAACCAGGAGGCCGTTTTTACAGGAAGTAGCAGTACATTGCCTAGCAACAGCCAGAATTGGATCAAACTTCCCATTGGCTGGAGGGTTGCCAAGCAGCGCCTGGGTTTGCATTGGAGACATTATTTTTTATATGGTAGACCAGGAACAGGATTTGTTTCTCTACAAATAGGCACCAGGGTTCTAACAGTACTATAGTACGCTGATTGACATGAACATATGCACTTAGATAATACTGGTAAGATGAGTTCACATCAGGTGAATGTACAGCTGCCTCCAACCATGTTAAATAAACTACTGATGTGTGACAGACCTACCAAAACATAGAAATAGCAGTGAATTAAAATATAGGATGCATCCTTTTCATGGCTTTTACCAAAGTCTCCCTTTCTACCAAAAGTTTTAGCTGTAGGTTTCTGGAAAGAGAAATAACCTCAACATTTTGAACCAATGTGAGTGCTGGGTCTTCAAAACACTGTCATGGTGAGTGCTAGTGTGAGATAAAGACATATTATATTCAAACTAAACCAAGTCAGAGTAGAGCTCTTACCTGATTGGCTCTTCCCAGGCCCTACCGGAACCAGGGCTCCATTGTTAAAGGCTGTCAGGCTGTCCCTCCGCCCACCACTCCTACTATGGAAGTTACCATAGTAACGGTTAACCAGAATCTGCCTTAGTGCCTCACCCTTTAGAAAGACAGAAATGGATGAGGTGAGTTAACACAGGAGTTCCCAAACCATTCTGCATCGTGATCCACATTTTGAGGTGTCTTTTGATACATGACCCAAGTTGACCCCCCCAAAAAAACGCTACACACTCGCCAAGGAATAAGTAAAGACATTCATTAATTAAACCATTTTCCTCAAAAGGTACCTGGATCTAGATATGAATATGGCTTCTTGTGGCATATTTTCAAAGACTAATTATAATAATTAAATAATTTGTAACACTGCTGCATTGATTTGCAAAAAAGCATAGCAACAGGCAACATGTTCTCAAAGCCCTGGCCAAGAGTATTTCACCTTCACTTCGGATTGAAAATATCTATAGATTTTTTTAATCTATAGATATTTCTAATGCTAATGCCCAGGTATTATAACCAAACCCACTGGGGAAATCCTGTATTAGTGTGATGATGTAGGAAAGGAGTGTCAGTTATGTGCTCCATTTAAACCGCAGTGCAAATGAAGCCGACCCAGCTTCTGGGCGGTTTAATCGGACGAGGATGAAGACGCAGCGTTGATCAGGATCCCTCAGCTTCAGGACCTTGAGTCCTAGCTGTTGCCAGGCCGGCCGGCCCTCCCTCCCCAGCTGTCGCCGTGACTCATCCTGCCACCTATAGGAGCCAGCACGACTCCGCCATCACCACAGCAACCGCCGCTCGCACCGTTACCTGACAGGACTCCCATGGGAGCGGCCGAGGGAAAGGGAGTGTGCGTTGAGATGTGTGAGTGCGCGTTAGTCAGCCGTGGGTGTGCATTTGAGAACGAGAGCGACATTAGACAGGTCCTGCTACCATGGTAATGCTCACACTAACAGAGATTAGATAACCCACACGGCGCAGAGAACAGAGCCTTATCGGTCATTCGCAGGAGGCGGATGAATGGATAGTGCACAAAGCGAGCGGCACAAATCACGCATCAAGAGCCAATCATCCAATCACACTCTACAAACATGAACCCATCTTGGTCTTCCGCGCCAGCTATTTTTCAGTTGGGAAGGGACAACCCTGTGTATGTCGTATAAGTTGGTTTGACTGTTAGGCAGCAACACGACCACATCAAGTATGTAGGGAGAAAGGTGCTTATCCATTCCAGACACAAAAACATTATAAGGCAACTGTGATTGTGTGATGGGAATCAACTGCTGCATGGTGAAGGCTGAAAATCTCAGAGGTCAGTCTTGATGATAAAGGGAGTGTTGAGGTTTCTGTTAGGGTCATGTTACGGCCGTTGCCAGTATTCCGATCTCTGGTGCTATAGTTCCGGTTTATGGGCAAGTTCATGTGAGGGTCCTTAAGATTCCAAACTGATGGTTTAAGGTTGTGTTCGTATTACGATCAGGATTTGTACCTACCCTCCTCTTGTCGTCAAGTATTTTCTGTGGCTGGTTGAGATCCAGCTGCTGGTGCAGTGAAGTGGGTTAGCAAAGCACAACAGGCCAACAGAAACAAACACAGAGTTAGTCCTCATGCAGCATCATTGTTATGCCAAAATACAGAAACTCATTGTCATTCACTAATTATTACTAATTGACTGATTTATCAGCAACATGCAAAAAGCATCTGAGGGTTAATGCCATGCCATTCGCTGTCGGCTAGAGCAGGGTAGTGTGGACGTAAGGGAGGGGCCAAAGCAAAGGGCGGGGTCTGCAGTGGTGATGATGACTACCAGTCAGGAAGTGCAGGGTGTTGAAGATATGCATATAATAACTTTTAGAACAGTGGCCCTCTGCAACGTAAGCCATAACTATACTGTAAGGCTGAGATGGAGAAAAATGTCACCTATGATTATGAACAGACCATTTCCCTTTTACAGAAATAATCAAACTATAATTTTGGTACAATTTTGGTACAATTGCACTATGTCTTTGAAAAGTCTCTGATTCTCACTTCTGTAATGTGTTACCCAAGAATCATCACAATTCAGTATAGATAATGAAATAAATCCACCTGTTTCTGAAAGGCACAACCAAACTCCCTTATAATGAAGACAAAAAAGCTTTCAAAATCAAGGTAAAAAATCTCAAACTATGAACATCCCAGATTAACAGACAGATTATTCTGTAATAAAAAAAAGGGTTTTTATTAGCACCCATTAAAACACTCACGAACTATAGATATACATATACATATATATACACATATTTATACACACACACATACATACACTATATGGAACAAGAATTGGGCCACACCTCTTAATAATTAAATGAATGTGTATAAAATCAAGCACCTGGCCATGCAGTCTGGCCTGACGAACATTTGTGAAAGAATGGTTCATCCTAAAGAGCTCACTGAATTTGAGCGTGGTACTGTAATAGGATGGTAGAGCAGCTGCATTCAAAACTAACATCATCAAGCATAATGCCTTCGTATGGAGTGGTGTAAAGCACAACGCCACTAGATTCTGGAGCAGTGGAAACGTGTTCTTAGGAGTTACGAATCACGCTTCTCTATCTGGCAGTCTGATAGACAAGTCTGGGTTTGGTGAATGCCAAGGGAATGTTTCCTGCCTGACTGCATTATGCCTACTGTAAAGTTTGGTGGAGGAGGGACAATGTTATGAGGTTGTTTTTGGGGCTAGGCCCCTTAGTTTCACTGATGGGAAATGTTAATGGCTCAGTTTACCAAGACAGTTTGGAAAATGATTTCCTTCCAAATCGGTTGAGGAAGGCCCTTTTCGGTTCGAGCATGGCTGTGCCCCAGTGCACAAAGCAAGGTCCATAAAGACATGGTTGGATGAGTTTGGTGTGGAAGAACTTGACTGGCCCACACAGAACTCTGACCTCAACCCTATTGAACACCTTTGGGATGAACCAGAACGGAGATTGCGAGCCAGGCCATCTTGTCCAACATCAGTGTCTGACCTCACCAATGCTCTTTTAGAAGAATGGGCAAAAATTCAACCAAATCTGGTATGATGCCTTCCCAGACGAGTGGAAGCTGTTACAGCAGCAAAGAGGGGGGGGGGGGGGGGATAGCCTTCTTCAAGAGTGCCCATCAAGCCAATCCAACTTGTGGGAGGTTCTTCAGGAAGCTTGGGGTGAAATCTCTCCAGATTCACACTGGAATGCCAAAGGTTTACAAGGCTGTAATTGCTGCAAATAGATGATTCAGTCTGAAGGACACAAATGATTATTTCAATAAACCCTATACATTTTTTGCTGAATTGAACTACATTTATATATGTTTTTATGAAAAACAAGGACATTTTTAAGTGTATGGAAACTTTTGATCTGTAGTTTATTCAAAGTTCTTCCTCTCTCCAGTCCATGTGTTCTTTAGCCCATCTTAATCCTTATTATTTATTGGATAATCTGAGAATCTCTTTGAAACCCTACCTAGACGGCATGCATCCCAGAGTCACCTTCACTGTTAAATGTAAAGACTGATGATTTACATGTGTAATGTAATGAAGCTGACTATTGAGGACCTGTGAGACGTCTGTTTCTTAAACTAGACACTCCAAAGTATTTGTCCTCTTGCCCAGTTGTGCACTGGGACAGCCCACTCCTCTTTCTATTCCGGTTAGAGCCAGTTTGCGCTGTCCTGTGAAGGGAGTAGTACACATCGTTGTACCAGATCTTCTGTTTCTTGGCAATTTCTCACATAGAATATCTTTATTACAGTATTTCTTAGACCAAGAATAGATCGATGAGTTTCAGAATAAGTTGTTTGTTTCATACCCACAAATACTGTTGCTGAAGATAATGAACTAGTCTTAAAAAGGCTAGTTTTATTGCTTCTTTAATGAGAACTACAGTTTTTATAACATAACAATTGCAAAAGATTGTAATGATCAATTAGCCTTAAAATTCTAAACTTGGATTAGCAAACACAACGTGCCACAGGAGTAATAGTTGCTAATAATGGGCCTCTGTAAGCCTATGTAGATATTCCATTGAAAATCTTTGGTTTCCAGCTACAACTGTGTACATTCCAAGTGTGGTATTTTTTTGTAATTAAAGATTTTGAATCCCAATAAAAAAAAAATACATATGAAACTTTACTTGGGGGTGAATACAACCAACTGAAAATTAGCTAGATGCTTCTGACATTGGAGCAGGCTTCAAATAAATTGAAAACAAACTAAGCAAAAACACTAAAATGAGGTTATGGATGGCGGGAGTTGTCTCTGTGGTGTGTGTGTGTGTGGGGGGGGGGGTTACATAACAGGGCTTAGAGGAAACCAGGACACTGAACTAGTGACACAGAGGAGCTTAAATCACCCATCTGTCCCCCAACACAATATTGAATAGCACAACAAAACACACTGGCTCTATCTGCCAGAACAATCTCAGGTCCCCCTGAAACAAGGTCACATGACAGAAGGAACACGAGGCCCTGAGGGAAGACTTCAAACCACATGGCTAGAGGAGTGTGTGTGTTTGGATGAAATGGGGTACTTTAGCATGTTTCATTCATTATCAACAATAACTACACGTTCTTCTGTATATCCAATGTGGTGTGGACCGGC
This sequence comes from Novumbra hubbsi, assembly GCA_016801125.1. Taxonomy (NCBI): domain Eukaryota; kingdom Metazoa; phylum Chordata; class Actinopteri; order Esociformes; family Umbridae; genus Novumbra; species Novumbra hubbsi. The sequence goes on from JACXGK010014242.1 coordinate 8,022, forward strand.
ACCATCTTAAAATAAAACACATTTTCAGAAAACAGACACTGAAATGAACCGAAGTATGTGGTTGCATTTATATATAGTATATATATAGTTGCAGTTTGACCCCCACTTCTTGTACAAACTGGTCCCCTTGAAACAGACATGGGTTTAAAATAGCGCTCCAAAATGCCTTCGTCTTCTCCTCATCTCATGATGCCATGCGCATGCTTAAGACGCCCAGTGCCAGAGGCAGCGGAGGAACCCTAAAACATCACCGTAAATCCTCCATGTTAGACATCGGGGACGGTGGTTTTTCTTCGAAAACCCTTTCATGTCTCCCTCATAGCGGCGGGTCTCCTAGATCACAGTGATCAAGGTGCTTTCATCACCATTTGAACAATCCTTTGCTGCAATCTTTCATTACGTCCGCAAGGGTGGTACAGTTACACAAACCTTAAACATATTGATGACATCACATACAATAAACACAGGGCCTCGAGGAATTGGACTTCTAGCCTCGAGATTGCCCATGCTTGGCTGCATTGGTGTGTAGCCACACAAAACAGGAGAATATGGTTGGATGAGGGGTTTTCAAATTGCAGGCACCTGCAACACGCCACTAGTGAGTTTAATTGAGAATAGAATAGAGAATCACCTGATAGAAGTCTAACTACTTCTACAAGGTGCCAACAATATTGTACAGGCCATTTTAGGACTTCTTTGTGAAGCTAAGATCTAGAGAATAATTCAATTTGTGTAGGCCATCGTAATTTTTATTTTATTTTTAAATATCAAAAGTCTTCCGGAAAAAAACCTGTTTCTGTTAGCGCACCAGCTGTGAGGCAGAGGTAGGTCAAAGTTCGTCCTACGGTAGCTCAGTCAGAAAGACAAGCAGAAGTGGCCACACCGCCCCCCCCTCCACCCACCACCGCCACATCAAAGTCTGTTGATAAGAACCAGTCTGCTCACTCTCCCTACCACCCACGGTCTGACCGCCGCGACCGAACAGCGACCACATCCTCCCCAACGACCGTTCCACCAAGCCGGAATCTCCCTTTGGCAAGTCCCCGATCTCGGTCTGCATCGCCAGCTTCCACATGAGAGGAAACAGGCGCGGCAGTGTGTTCAATGAACGCCGTCATGCACAGACACGGATACACACAAACGCCTGCAAACACAAACGTGTTAGAAAAGATTCCCCTTTTAGGTGTTTTTTGGTGTGTGTGTGTGTTTGCGTGTGTGGACGCCTACATATGTTTTGTTTTAGCCCATGAAGGGAGGCTGAGTCATGAATAGACAGAGTGCTGACTGAAACGGATCCTAGGGTACTCTGTCCAAACATGTTAAACACGGCAAGTTGACCTTACAATGAGTGTGCTGACGTCTCGACCGCTGTCTCTGCACCTGACCTGACTTTCTTCACACCATTTAAAATGGTGCCCCGTTGTGGCCAACCGGTCTATCCTTGTTCAGACCCACTCTACTGCATTACATAACATACTGACCAATGGACCACATAGCCACCTGAGAACACCCACGAATCAAGTGCCTGACAAAACCCAGCTAAAGGAAGAAGGCATGTTTACTCCCCACCAAAGCTTTACCATTCCATGCAAAGCTAACATTGGTCCAAACTGTACATTACGAAAGGGCTAGGTCAATCATCAATAACTGTAGTGTACATTCTTAAAGCATAAGCATCTGATAAATGCATCATTATAAAGCATCTCGGTATAAACAGAGTGCTGTAAAAGGGCAAAATCTATGTACCATCTCATTAGCTGTTGTATTAAGAGTGAGGGAACGGATAGGATCAGACAGTTTTGAAATGTTAATAAACAATTATTAACAACTTATGAACGCAGAAATGTACAAAGCGTAGTGCCGGTTCGAACAAACGCAAGAAGTGGTAACGCACTTCAAATGAGCAGCAAATATGCCGGCAGTTTCACATGACAGGCAATAAATATCTGAAAGAATCCGGAAAGTGGAGAGATAAAAAAACAACAACAACAACTAGCCTTGGTTTCCAATATGAAAGGGATTGTGCCTTTGGCTGTTTGAAAGAAAGAGAACAGAAATTTTGGTTTCAATGGCATATTGAGGAAGTGTTTCGAAAATCATTTCCCTAACTCTTCAGTGGTCAGAGTTTGGCTTGGTTACTCTGAAGCGTTCCCGCTTGAGTAGGTAAACCCACACCCGTATCCAGAGCTTACTTACAGCATTGAGTGCACACATTTCCATACTCTCCCAGTCTCTGTGGACATCCACACCAACACCTCGGCCGAACAAGATCCATGCTTTACCAGCTGAGGCACACAAGTTTGGGGCAGAAAAAGGGGCATGTCTCATTCTAACACCTCCACGTTTCTAACAACAGAATACACTGTGTGCGGACGGCCATTTTCTGCTCCTCCGGTGAAGCTCTAATGTTTGACGTAAACAAGAATGAATAAAACATTAAGGCCGATCAAAAATCGAATGCAATTGCTTTTTCAAAAGTCAAGCCCCAGAGCCCCAGCCCCCACCTTACTGACACACCGCCAGAACCACATCGGACGGATATACTGGCCTTGTTTAGCCGTAACGTGGGGGCTTTACCATCAATTCAATCTGTGGTGTTGGATTGTTGTTTGCTAAGCACAAATTGTGTCTAACGCAACGGAAACAACTTCTGCCAAATCCACTTCGACAACACGAACAGTGTCTCAATATGCTCGCTGTAGCGAGAAAGCAGGAGCGGGTGAGAACAGTGGAGTGAGAGAAAGAGAGCGAAAGGTGGGATTTTTTTTTGCCATGACATTTCAAATAAGTCAAGAGTAAAAGAGGAAGAGAGAAGGCCAGAGGAGACGAGTTTGGAACCCCTCGGTTCCCTCCATCTTGCTGTTATTACTAGAGCTAGGGGCAACGGGTGAGGAAAGGAGACAAGTGCACTGAACAGCAGTAGAAAGAACTGGCTGTAGATAGATGTATGCTGACGCCCCCCAAACACTGTACCCCCTATAGATACCCCCCCCTCATGTCTCCGGGTAAACAGCTCCGGCACACTTTTATTGGCAATTACCTCTGAAGGTCACACATCAGTGGAGGAGAGAGGGAGGGAGGGAGGGAGGGCGGGAGGGAGAGGTAGATTGAGAGCGAGGGTTCCAGGAAAAAGAAAAAAAGCCAGGCCGGGGTTCTTATGTAACCACAGCCCCAGCGCTGGCAGACGTCCAGGAATCGTGCAGCTTGCAGGCAGGGAAAACTAGGACACATGAGCATGAACACTCACGCACGCACACGTGCATGCACACCTTCCCAGTGGTAGTCACACCGTCACAGTGCCCCCTACGGGTGCCTAGAGAAATGCAGGGGAAACACCCTGAAACAGCCTCGTCTCAGAAAACGGAATAGGAATAATGCTGAAGAATGGAGAGAAAGGACATGTTCACAGGGTAAGAGAGAACAGGAGAAAAGAGAAAGAAATGGGAAACATTATGAGAAGCCATCATTACTGGTCACAATACATTTAGTGTAGAAAGCCAGATCGGACCCTTGTTTTAAGGGTCCATGACTCGTGGGGCATGACAGCCTGGCCAGTAAAACTGGTGAAATGGGGCGGGAAGAAACCTAGTACACCCTCTCAACAGCCGTTAGACCGGCAGACTGGGACACACACACATTGGCGACCTTCCTTACCAGTATGTGACTCAAGCAGAGACACAACACTACTTGGTAAAATGCAGACACACACACACGGCAAACGCACACACTATCGCAAGTCACACAAACACTCGGCAAGAGGGCATACCACTGAAACATCACCCCAACCCATAACTCAACTTATAGCTAACCC
>JACXGK010014243.1:0-11850 GCA_016801125.1 Novumbra hubbsi
TTATCCAACCCCTTTCCCCCATTACAGTGTATTATCCAACCCCATTACAGTGTATTATCCAACGCCTTTCCCCCCATTTCAGTGTATTATCCAACCCCTTTCCCCCATTACAGTGTATTATCCAACCCCATTACAGTGTATTATCCAACCCCTTTCCCCCCATTTCAGTGTATTATCCAACCCCTTTCCCCCATTACAGTGTATTATCCAACCCCATTACAGTGTATTATAGAACCCCTTTCCCCCCATTACAGTGTATCATACAACCCCTTTCCCCCCATTACAGTATATTATACAACCCCTTTCCCCCCATTACAGTATATCATACAACCCCTTTCCCCCAATTGCCCTACGATGATGTGGGCTGCTCGATGGGGTGAAGATGTGGAAAGGTGACATCTGATGGATTTGGGGAAATGTGTCAGTGTAATATAGAGGGTGGGGGTTGGGAGGTTTGAAAGAGGGGGATTTCCGTACAGGGCAGAGCATGTGCTTGTGCTGTGTGTCCTTAACACAGGAGGTGATGAACTCCTTGCAGCATGCTCAGCAGCTTCTGCTGACACAGACTCAGGCTGTGAGCGGGTTGGAGCGGGAGCTTGAGGCTCAACGTGAGGAGTTCCAGGTCAGGCCTGTATACGATATCTGTTTTCTAAGGATCAACTCTGACATTGTGAATTCAAAGTATCAGATAACATTTCTTGCATGGTTTCTAATCGCTTTCGTTTCAGTCCTTTTTGTGGTTATTAGACTGTACACGTTTTAAACATAGCTAAAGGAAATGTGGTCTCATCTTTTTGGATAAACAATGCTTTTATGCCTCTGATTAATTATACCAATATGATCTGCTTATTGCTATAATAATACCAAATGTCTTTGTTTAATCCACAAGGAAATTGAAAGAGGGAAAGTAAACACTTATTCAAAACAATGAACACAATTTTAAAGTACAAAAACCCTTCCTCTACATTTTTCTCATAGGATTAAAAATTTTAACACGATTTACAAGATTACGTAGGGAATTTATACAAGTACAGAAATAAATGATGATTGTGCTCGCAGCACATAAAGATGGATGTATTATGTATTACACTTTGTACATAGAACTCACAAAGCCAAGTACATAGTACTTTGTTTACAGCCACATCGGTCGTACAACCTTTTACTCACCCTTCTACTGCAGTTTCATTCACATTAATTTGTTTATTAAAATCATTATTAACTTGACACAGACCAGCTGATTTGTATTGGCTTTTCTGTCCAGGTTAAATAAACACATAAAAATGTATTATTGCATTAAAAATCTCTTGGGTGATTAATTTTATTGCAGGCCCTTAAAAGAGAACAGGAACTGACCCGAGAGAAGACCCAGGGAAACGCAGACCGATACGCTCATCTGTTTGAGGAATACAGAAATTCTAGAATGATCTGGGAAAATGAGGTATGACTGAATATGCTCAAAATATGTTGTGATGAACAACAAAAAACTTAATTGAATGGACAAAAGTTGCCTAATAAAATTTGGTACAACCAAACTATACATGATATATTTGTGTCATTACACTTTTAAACCCACTTCAACTTTAAAAATATATATATTGTATTACATGTGCTTTTACAGAAGCTGGTATTACTAGAGAGAATCCAGTGTGAGCGTCAAGACCTGAGATTTGCGAATCAGTCCTATGACCAGCGTCCTAAAAAACAGTTATCATATGCCATGCTGTCAGCAGAACCTACACAGGGACTGAAGGTAGGACAGCAGCATTACTCAAATCAAAATATGTTTTACAGTATCTACACACATACACCACAGTGAATCAGTACACACACACACACACCACAGTGAGCAAGTTCACACATACACCACAGTGAGTCAGTACACACACACACACCACAGTGAGCAAGTTCACACATACACCACAGTGAGTCAGTACACACATACACCACAGTGAGTCAGTACACAAACACACCAAAGTGAGTCAGTACACAAACACACCACAGTGAGTCAGTACACACACACCACAGTGAGTCAGTACACTCACACACCACAGTGAGTCAGTACACTCACACACCACAGTGAGTCAGTACACACACACACCCCAGTGAGTCAGTACGCACATACACAACTGTGAGTCAGTACGCACATACACCACAGTGAGTCAGTACACACACACACAACTGTGGGTCAGTACACACATACACCACAGTGAGTCAATACACAAACACACCACAGTGAGTCAGTACACACACACACACACACACACCACAGTGAGTCAGTACACACACACACACACCACAGTGAGTCAGTACGCACATACACAACTGTGAGTCAGTACACACATACACAACAGTGAGTTAGTATACATATACACAACAGTGAGTCAGTACACACATACACCTCTGTGGGTCAATACACACATACACAACAAGCCAGTAGGAACAGAAAGAATTACGCTAAATTGTAGAATTTCATCCTTGCACATTAATGTGGTCTGTTGTTGTCCATTTGCACAGAGTGGTCTTGAACATGATAAAGACCACCAGAATGCAGTTTATCAACATAGAGACCGATCCCCTGACGATGAGTGTGCCTTAAGGGACATTCCTACCGAAGATACAGTTATAGTGGATGGAAAGGCGCAAACAGTGGAAAATGACGCAGATGTGTCGGGTAAAAGGCATTACTTAGTACAACAACATTATGTGGTTATATTGTAATTGGCTGGATTAATTTCAGCATGGAGGATGGCACCATGAACAGATTGTTTTGTAACTGTAAATGTGTTTCTTATGTTGGGCCTCTGATTTGTCTACACAGATCAAATCAGTTATGTGGGTCCTGTGGGTTGTTTGGAGACTGTGATTGACAACCCACCACAGAGCTCCTACTGTAAAGTTATATCTGGAATACAGACCACCCTTAGTTCCACTCTAGATCCAGAGTGCTCTGATGCTGAGGGAGTTGGAGAAGGCAAGCTTAGCTCGGTGCTCCAGCCACCAGCAGGAAATTTGGAGGGCTTGGACTCCACCAGGTTTGGATCTAAAGACAGTCAGACGACAATCACAGACGTGGTCCGTGTGCTCAGTGTCTACGGAGCAGGAGAAGTTCAACCAGCTGACAAAAAACCTCTCTCCAGTGATCCAGTCTTAACGTTGATTGATCATGCCTGTTCGTCCAGCGGGGACCATCCAAGCAACAAAGGTGACTCCAAGGGAGGACTATCTGGCTCTGAGAACAGGTCTGTTTACGGCGCACTAGACAGTGACCTAGTGGCTGGAGGAACAAGGGACGCAGAGCAGGAACCGAGTGTGTATACACCAGAGATGACTGCATGCCAGACGACTGATAAACACGGGGGCAGCCAGAAAACCAACTCGTTTCAGGACGTTGACCCAGTCCAGGCTGAGGTCCCTCTGACAGCCTCACAGTCCTCAGGTCCAGGCAGCGCGTTCCCTCCGAACGTGGCCGAAATCGATGTCATGAGATGTCACACTGCAGAGGGAAGTGAGGTGGTCATACCTGTAGACGGGTCACCCTGTAGCCCGTTATCAGCTGCAGCCCCACAGGACAGCAACACACACATTGGGAGTCTGACAGGAGAGGAGCTAAGCAGCACATCGCTTTATTCAGAGCCCCTGAACCTGCCAAAGATAAACAGCCCCCATAGTATAACGGAACTGGACTGTGACACTGGAACCAAGCATGAACAACCCGCAATGTACTGTGTTCTAGTGAGTGCAGATGTTGTGGACTCTAACTGCCAGGGGACGTTATCAGGGTCTGGACCTGCTAGACCCGACGGGGAAACAAGGGGAGATGTACTTGAGCAACCTTCTTCATGTGTTAGTGTGGACTTGGCCTGGCCTGTTGGATCACAGCCCCGACCCCCAGAGGTGGTCTACACAACACAGTCAGAAAGGCTTTGTGAAGGCCACTGCTCTGACCATACAGTGGTCACGTTAAGACCAACACTATCCAATGAAAATTATGTGGTAGTAACTCCAAACCAACCTATTCAGTTGACAACCAAGCCCCAAAGTGACGGGACAGATTTCCCCAACAAAATCAGTCTTTCCAGACAATCTGACTGCCTCAGCTCTGAGGAGGAAACATCTGAATTGTTTCTACCAAGCAAAGGAAGATATCAGTCGTCATTTGAAATAACTACTAAGAAAAGAGACATTCTTTTCAGGAATATGCAAGGAATCGCCATTGGTCAAAGTCCCCTTGGCAGCTGGCTGACCACACCAACAACCCCAATTACAACCCCAATGTCTGACCTCCAAACTAGATTGTCCTCTGGATTCCAGGAGCCTCCTTCTCTTTTCACAATGCCCATCTTTCTAAAGGGCAGTAAAAACACATGCGGTGAGTGAGGCCATCATATAAGGAGCGCCAGGCTGGAAATAACAGTTGGTCTTTTAAACAATCTTTTAAAATATTTATGCTGAGATAGGAACCTAATTATTCCCATTAATGCCCTGATCTTCAACTCTCCTGTGCATATTGCATCTCCTAATTCCCCATAGGACATCATCAAAATGTCTTCAATGTATATGATTGCTGGGTATGTCATCCATTCCTTGTTTGTCATTCAGATCCCTCCATAATGACTAGGTCAGTAGCCTGGCAAGACACTCACAGCATCCTGACCTCCCACCAGAGACGTAATCATAAGGAATGGAACTCCGTTAGAGAGAACTTTAATGAAGTGTCAGCAGAAAAAGTGAGTTGATGTACAGCATCTTAGAAGCCACAGTAACACTACTGAGGTAACCACAAAGCTATTCAGAGCAATGACATTTTAAAGTGTGTGTCAGGTTTACTACCATTTCCAAAAATATTTCTGCAGGGTTTTAATTAGCCAGAAATTCACTCAGTCTATTCATCACGTTGAGGTGAACCTTGACTCTGAAAGGATTGATTGACAGACAAGATGAACTGCTTGCCAATGTCTAGATCATTGAATCAAATCTTCCTTGTATGTGTGTTGGGAACTCTCAGATGTACTGTATCTGTCAAATGCAACTGACAGATAACAATCCAAACTATAGATCAGATCATCGTCTCCTGTAAACATTTGACATCTGTAGCCAAGCTTCCATGTTGAATTAGGTTTGAAAGGTTGGGGTCATTGAGATGTTATGGTGAAAGGGTGGGATGTTCAATGCGTTTTCAACACACACAACTCACAAAACTGGAGAATGGATTTGCTGTGGGAATAGGCAACCTAATGATGCTTTGCTACCTCTCCTCACTCACACACTCACACACTCACTCAATCACTTTCCCTCTCGTCACAATCATTGCCGGGTTTCAGTCTGGTGTTTATTAGAGCCAGGTGCTTTACGTTTTGAGAAATACCTGAACAATGTCTAATGGTTTAGGGGAAAATATAACATTTGATAGGACAAAAGGATAATTATGAGAAATCAGGGGCTACCAGGTGGCACAGTTGTCTTAAGCTTTCCACCACAGTGAAAATTTGAGACATTACAATATTTTATACTGTACATTTACAGTGGCTTGAGTTTAATGGGGGTGTCGTGTTTCTCAGGAGAACCGGGTTCATGTCCCTGTCAGTACTGTGTTGCCCAACATCCTGACCCCCTCAGTGGGCAGCAGCCGGTCGTGGCAGAACCCTCAGACAGTCTACTGCCGGACGGGCTCATCTGATGCTTTCATGCCCAGTCTTCAGGTCAATGGGGATTTTAAAAAGTCAGACAGTAGAACCCAAATTGCCAAGATAGAGGAGTTGCGATAAGTTGAGACTCTTCAAGAGACGCAAAATGGATGGAAGTGGAAATATACTGTTGTAATGAAGTACTGAAGTGGATTTACTTATCATTTCCTTGCAAGTTTAGTTCTTTAAGGCATCCAATGTTCTGTTGTTGAGACATTAATACATTCCTTAAGGCTCGAAATAATCGTTAGATACCTGTATTTATTATTGATGGGTTTCTCTGTATTCATTAATTATTTTTTGGGTTTCATGGGTTTCTCTGTATTTATGAATTCATTAATTTAAGCATGCATTCAAGGGTTTCCCTGTATTTATTAAGGAATGTAAGGATGCATTTATGGGTTTCCCTGTATTTATTCATGGGTCCATGTTTGCTTTTGACCCAGAGTTCCCTGTATATTAAAAAATGCCTAGATGTATGACACAAACATTTTATGTAGCAAAAGCAATTTGCATTGCCAAATTGTATATTAGCTAAATCTTAATTTTGGTTTAATCTTTTTTATTCTTTTTTATTCCAAGTTCTACTTTATAATGTTAAATTACTGGAAAAAGAAAAGTCCTGAAAAGTCTCTACAAGCGGTCTATTAAACCTCACAACTTGACAATGAATAACTAAATCTCTGTTTGATAGCTTTAAGCTTTACTACACTTCTACTGGTGTAGGTGTGCAGCTGGTAATCACTTCTGTTCACTTCTACTCTTTCCCTGGGTCTGCTATCTGGAGCATTTAGGAGAATCTTAGGTCATTCCGTACGGTCAATAGTCTCCAGGTAAAGTTAAACTATTGTCAGTACCTGGCTCATTTTAGTTCTATTGTCATAGATTTCAGAAGTGCCTTAAAAAGGATTGTTGGAAGACTGGCAATATGACAGTTGCAATACGACACTAAAAAAAGAAACATTTAAATTTGCATTACCTAATTGTTTACAAGCTAATTAACTTAAATTACTCAGCAGTCAAGCTTGTAGTGCCACGGAGGTAATGTAATGGGGGAAACACCGTACAACTATAACTTGAGCTAATTGTAATACCCAAGTTGCAATAATCAATTAATGCACATTAACCCAAATTAACAAATGCAAATGAGCATCTCATTAAATTTATGTTCCCCCTGTGTGAAAGCAGCACAGACCAGGTGGTCACATGTTAGGGCGATGCAGTTGACAATGTGTTGCTCACAGGCCTCACCGGTCAACATTAACGGTCGATATTTAATCTCTAACAGCGGGCTTGTGTACAAAGTCAAGTCGTGAATAGAGAATAGATCATTCCCCTTTGACACATACATCTATTGGATTACCATTTAAAATTGTAATCGGGTTATTGGTCATTGAAATTAGCACTGAAGTTGACATAAGGAACGTAGCAAATTTTATCTAAAGATTATTTGATGTTTTTTGACTATGCTTTGCATTTGACATTAAGTACGTATCCAACCTTTACCAAACAGAACCTCGGGAGATGAAATGTGAAATGACGGCGAATGAAATTGTGATTTCCATTTTGCTCCTACAGATCCACAGTAGGCTTACTACCAAGTTGCATTACCCAACAAAATTCCTCACACAGCAAAAATAAGTCTCCACACACCTTTGATGGTGGCACAAGGTCTCACCGAGGTTCACCTTACCACACTTACTCATTATGAACACGTCAAAATGTTAATGCCCTCATAAAGAAGTCTTATGAGTTTGAGTGTCTCAGCCAGCGGTGGTGACCCCTATCCTTAAACGGAGGATGGGATATGGGACAATATGGTGAGGGTAATTTTAATACACAGCCAGGATTATGAAGTGGTGGTCCTTTGAAACAGTCAATTACACTTGAGCGCGGGAGGGCTCCGGTGTTAATTACCAGTTGGTTTTATATAGTGTGTAAATAAAGAGGCTGCTGACATTCACATTCCATCACCGTGTCCTCACTGAGCCACAAGCAAATTAGTCGGGTCTGTTCTGTGTGCTCCACTGGGTCCTGTGCATTCAGCTAACATTACAATAACACTCTGTGCAAACAAGGGTGAGGAAAGTGCTCTCTCAGAAAACAAGGCAAACGCGTCCCCACATATTATTCACTGTGATGTTCGTGAATCATGGATCTCGATGAGCAGTCATTTTTATGTAGCTCTTACTATATTTGAAATGTCCTACCTGTGACATTTTGAATCTGAGTTAACTTGTGTAAAATGCCATAGCATCTCGATGTGATCAACGTGTACATTATGAGAGGTAAAACCTGAACAAACACCTGTACTCTTCATTGAGGACATATTGTTTTTTTAATGTCTGTGAAGGCGTTTCTGTAAGTGCCAAGTACCCGCAGAATATCCTGAGGTTATAGAGATTTATTTTAGTTTTTGTCTTATTATGCCTTTTTACTTCAAAAGCCATAGAAATAAATCTGACCAGGAAGTCTTATTAAATTTTGAAGACAATGTCCTTTATGAAAACTTGAGTGCAATCCTGGCACTCCAAATGCACTGCCATATGAAGTGAAATACTGCAGCTGTGGATCTATAAAAATACTCAGGCTTCATGAGCAAATTGTGGTGGGATGATTTTACTCTGTATTTGCTACAGTTTCTAGAAAAAACATTTTACAGAAAATCTTTGCACTAGAAATGTAAGTATTCACACTATTGGACATTCACAGACTTGTCCAGAAGACACTCAAGTGTCATCTTGTTTTTCGGATCGTGCTGTCATGCTGTACAATTTGTTTTCTTCTTTGTCTGACATCCTGTGTGCTTTGGACCAGGTTTTGTTCAAGGGCCCCTGTATTACAGTATTACAGTTCCTGCCACTGAGAAGCACCCCATAGCATGACACTCCCACCACCATGCTGCATTGTTGGGATGCTGTTAGCCAGCTGAAGAGCGCTACCTTGTTTTAGCCAGACGTAGTGCTTGGCAATCAAGCCTAGAGCAATTTTGGTTTCATCAGATTAGGAAATCTTTTTCCTCAGAGTTGTTGGTGTGCCTTTAGTCAAACATATGATTTTTGACTCAGGAGTTGCATACATTTACCTACTACCATAAAGAACTGATTGATGGAGAGCTCCTATCTCCTATCCCTGCTGAGAAACTCAGAAGATCTGTTAGAGCGGTCTTTATGTTCTAGGTCACCTCCTTGACCAAGATCATTTTTACCCAGTTACTCAGTTTGACCAGATCACCAGCCATGAGACCATGAGGGTTGAGCTAGTGTTTGTGCGTAACACCCATGTCCATATATAGTAACGCATGGGCAGACATTTAATTGTTTATCCGGTGATGTCCCTGGAACCGGGGCCATATTATACCTCCATCTTAGGCCATTCCCCATTGTTAACGTGATATATGCTAGTACATTATTCTTTTCCAGCGATATGAAGGTAAGGCTGGTAATATTCTTTGGATGTTTCAATTGATGTGATTATATTCCTGAAGGACCAGCGTGACAGGGCCACACTGTTTTGTTTGGAGCAAAGTTTGAGAGCATCACAAGTGTACTTGATCCTCCCAACACCAAGAGGTACTGTATGTCTTATCTTACCTATATCTACAGGGGAAACATCTAGAAAGAACCGACTCAGCTGTGATTAAGTGAGGAACTGGAGCCGGTTTCAACCCATATTTAAGTCGTCTTGCGTTAAGCCGCAACCCCATTTAGGTGTCAGCCTGTAAGTCTCCCACAGTGGGACGCAGCAGCCAAATGATGGAGAACACTTCTACACTCCAGGGGATCTTGTAAAACTGCCATGTCCCAACCTACCCGCCTGCACTACCTTCTTCCTAAATCATGACCACAAAATGACACGCCAACATCCATTAAACAACAAATGTATTTAGTTACCGTCTAGTAAAATGTTTTAGAGATCAGGGATTTTCTGTTATTGACTAAGTTGTGGTGTGTTATTTATGGATTGTTTAAAAGGGCTGGATGTCACAGCTCCCTTTTAAACAGGTTTTGAAAGGCTATGTACTTTTTTAAAGACTTGTTTCAAATAAGTATGAAACACAGAAAGCTAATTCCTCTGGGAGAATAAACACAATTTTAGGATTTTCACCTGGATTCTAAACACAATATTCCCTTTGCTATTTTCTTCTGTGCAATGATGTTCAGCATGTAAAATGTAAATACATTTATGGAATGATCTCAGATGTGTTACGATATATAACACAAAGATTCTCATGATTGAAGCTGTATCATTATTTTTGTTCCACCTAATGCTTTTAGATGGCCATTCTAAAACACGTTCTGAGCTCCTGCTGTATTCAACGCCAATTATTATGTACATTTCTGATTTAACCTGATATAATTACTCTCTCTTTCCTTTATCCCTTGTAAGGTATCTGCTTATTTTACCAGTCAACCAGAGAACCTCTTGATGAAGCATCAATGACATGCTCCGTTACTCTTGCCAAGCGACCCTTGACACCTCCCCGTCTGACAAATGGAGCCTGTGTGTTGGGGAGTGCAGATGCCAGGTTATAACCGTTCCTCTCTCTGGGTGTGGATCTTGGGGAAGCCTCTTCGGTGATATGCCAACCGTACATGTGGCGGAAGAGGGTATTTTGAGATGGCAGGTGGAGTTTATTCACATTCTCATGTCGTATAAATCTGGTTAATAGCGGGAGCTGCTAGCATGGGCACTTATACATCCTACAACCGGGTCGTATTATTGTCACTCAATTAGTGCGTGGAGTTTTAGTTTTCAGCACTTAGGCCATGTAACCTGATTCCTATTGGCCAGAGAATAGCTCATTAGATAAGAGCTCATATGAGTGAGCTGCTGGTATGCTGGAGGGAGAAGCTGCATAGCTCCAGATATAGGACATCCTAGATGCCCATTGATGAGGAACCAGTGGCTGGCACAGGTGACTTCCATCACAGTCTTCCTCTGGTTTTACAGGCGCCTGAGTGTACATAAAACATTTGTCGGCCCATCCTTTACCTCATTGTAATTGATAGGTCATAGGCCAATATACTTTCCATTGTGTTTTTCACTATAAATGAGATAAGTGACTATTTACCAGGATGGATGGTCTGTTGGATATGCACCACGTTTTGTCACAATGCTTTTCATCTTAATGGGTTAACTTTGTTAATAACAAAGTCTGTAAATAGCTTGTGGGAAACGATCAAATCTAATCAATGACTTTCAGATTGATGTTGTACAGTTCAACGTTTAATGACCTGTCAGAATTGTGGAAAAATGGGGTCAAAGGTTTTCAGATTAAGATCAGTTTAGTTCCTGGTTTGCTTGTGCCAGTGTGTACATTTTCCCATTCATGTGCAGTGATAAGAAACAATATTTATTTGTTTGTTGTTTTTTGTACGGTATAATCATCAGATTTCGTTTTTTTCTAGACAGAAAAATACTGTACAGTGTTGTTCTGAAGACTTGATGAAGAATGTTCAGTGTGGTGCGTCATAAAAAGTTGGTTTTGCCAGATTTGGATTGGTTTCTTATGCCTGCAGGCATTTATTATTGTACAACCCTGTTTCCATGTTGGGATGCTGCCACCTTCTCTGGGCCCCAGCTCATTCATGATGGACTGAGACAAAGTGGAAAACTGTCCTGTGGTCTGACCAATCAAAATGTGAAATCATTTTGGGGGAATCATGGACCCCGTGTCCTCCGGATTACAGAGCAGAGGGACCATCCAGCTTGTTATCAGCACACAGTTCAAAAGCCAGCATCCGTGATGGTATGGGTGTGAGTTAGTGCACATGGCATGGGTGACTCCAGTGAAGGCACGTTAATGCTGAACAATATATACAGGCTTTGGAGCAACATATGCAGCCATCCAGACAATGTCTTTATCAGTGAAGGCCTTGCTTATTGCAGCAAGACTATGCAAAATCACATTCTGCACGTATGACAACAGCATGGCTCCATAGTAAAATAATCTGAGTTCTGAACTGGCCTGCCACCCTGTGGTAAACATACCCTGTCCCAACCCTGTGGTAAATATACCCTGTCCCAACCCTGTGGTAAATATACCCTGTCCCAACCCTGTTGTAAACTTACCCTGTCCCAACCCTGTGGTAAACATACCCTGTCCCAACCCTGTGGTAAACATACCCTGTCCCAACCCTGTTGTAAATATACCCTGTCCCAA
>JACXGK010014244.1:0-11825 GCA_016801125.1 Novumbra hubbsi
GGCAGTCCCCACAAAACAGAGAGGCAGTCCCCACAAAACAGAGAGGCAGTCCCCACAAAACAGAGAGGCAGTCCCCACAAAACAGAGAGGCATTCCCCACAAAACAGAGAGGCAGCAACCGCCCCCCCACACACACCAGGAAAGGATAGTGTGGCTAGTCAAACTGATGCACTCATACAGTCAATGATCCAATCACTTTTTTTAAATAATTGGGTGCACGCAGAGCCTGGCAGCGGAATGATTCGGAGCCAACGTAATAGACCGCGGCCCGGGCCTTCGGCCAAACACGACATCTGACCGAGAAACCCCCGAGAAACCCCCACAGGTTCTCACGACAAACACATAGCGGCCAACGAGTCCAAGGACCAGCGGAACACACTGACGAGCAGATCGTGATTCTGGTCCATTATGCTGCTCGAGATGTACACTTGCAGAATTACTTTGGACTCGTTTAGCATTAAGAGGCATGCCGCTCCCTAGGAACTGAATAGTGTAATCTACCGTCAGAGATAACAAACGTGCTTTCAGAGAAATTCAAGAAAATCTTTTGGCCAATCAAACAGTGGAAACCGTAACCAACATGAACTGGGTCACTGTATGTCTGCAAACTGCCGTCCTGTTAAACAAAATTCAAATGTGGCCAAAAGCTTAAAGGAATACATAAAACCTTTTTTTTGAACTGTCCGGATTCGATAGCATTTCACTTTAGCCTAAATGCTAGCTATCTTTGCTTAGGTTTATAGGTTAGACAGGTACACAGCCATTACTTGTGCATCACAATGACAGGTAACAAACACTAGAGTTGAGGCACAGCAATTAATTTAAGCGGAGATGCATCTAAAAGGACTGGGAAGCTTCCAGAAATAAAGTATTTCTTAACTTGGTTCTGCTCCTTTGTGTTCTGTTGTTTGGTTCCATCCTGTTTGGTTCTGTATTATTCTGTTTTGATCCGTTTGGTCTTGCTCTCTTCTGCTTAGTTTCAGTCTGACCTATTATGTCCTATTTGCTCTGATCTAAAAATAGGGTTTTTATTGTGTTAATGAGTATAAATAGAATATACTGTGAAAATGTGACACTCTCTCACAACACAAGTTTCAAGAAGACGACAGTGTCGTCCTAAACATCTACATAAATAAATTAATAACCCTTATCCTTCATGTGTCTCCCTAAACCAGGGGTGCCCAAACTAGGGCCCGCCATATAATACAATAAAGTTTGGTATAATTCAACGTTACGTTCGACCCACAACCTTCAGGCAAGTGGGATTTTTGGCCCTTCATAGCAAAAGGTTTGGACAACCCTGCCCTAAACATTAAGATGATGCTGCAGGCATGTGTAAAGGAGTAGACCAATTAGGAAGTTCTCTTAAAACCAAAAACATCCAACCACATTCGTTGAAAACAAATCACTTTTTAACAAATCACACACACATTTGTTTTACTTTCAAACCATTCACACAATTAAAATCCCCAGAAAGGTCCTGCCGGCTTAGGAAACAACCATCCCTGCTCAGCACTTCAAAACCCTCCATATCTTATGTTTGAGCAATTCGATTGCAGCTTTGCCCCAGTGATTTGGAAACGTTGTCCTGTTTCAAGATGTTCAGCTTTTTGACAAATGACCCCACTTTCTCCTTAAGAATCCCCTGGTGCAATATGGAATTCAAGGTTGACTCAACAATGGCAAGTTGGTCAGGACCCGAGGCAACACTGTGGCCCCAAACTTTGATGCAAACGCCTCCACACTTTACAGCAGGTATGAAGTACTTCTGTTCCTGGTCACAAAAAGAAAATGTAATTTAGCTTCGATATCTGTGTCCAAACATGAAAAGAATAAAAAATAAAACTTTTCAAGGGGTGTTTTACTTTATCACGTTACTGCAGGTACCAAGCATCTTCACCAACAGCTGCAGCGACAGATACGAGTGGTTTTAAATAGAGCCAGACACACACACACACACACACACACACTCAATAGGGTGCAGAGATTCTATTGGATATCCTCCTACACTCAGTCACAGTTCTCACGTCTTCCCCTTTCTCCAAAGATGCCAATCCATTCAGGGAGAACTGAGCCGTAACATTTTAGCCACGCTCGTGTCGTTTGGCAACGCCAACCAAAGATTTCTCTGCCTTATCTTCCAAAATAGAACTATGCAAACATATCTGTTTAGCTTTGTCTTTCAATTAAATGTCGCGTATGCAAAAAAACCTGTTCTTCCTCTGCATTAATCTGTGGAGAATATTTTTGGTTCTCGATTCAAGCTCTCATGAACGCCAGGCTGTTGGTGCCGTCCTACCAACTCCTTGTCACTCACGGAAACAGTGTGACAGTTGACAGCAAAGGCGTTGGCAAGAGCCCAAGCAGATCTGAGACCAGTCTTGCTTCAAGGGGGTGTGAATTATAATGTTTTCTAGCGCGTTCTAAATGGTCTGCAGGAGTACACA
Organism: Novumbra hubbsi; assembly: GCA_016801125.1. Lineage (NCBI taxonomy): Eukaryota > Metazoa > Chordata > Actinopteri > Esociformes > Umbridae > Novumbra > Novumbra hubbsi. The sequence continues at coordinate 2,448 of JACXGK010014244.1, forward strand.
AAGGCTGACTGTAAAAATGCCGTGTCCGTATCCCAAACGGTGCTCCGTCAACGGAGTGTACAAGGGTTTTAGAGGGACTTTAGTTAAAACAAGTGCACTGCACAGGAATAGAATGTTGTTTCAGCGGGGGCCATGTGTGTTTCAGGCCAAAGAAAATGACAACATAATCTGTGCCTAACAGATACAGTACAAATAAACCAAAGTGTCCAAATAATTTCTCACACAAGTCTAACATCTACAGAAATGCAAATTATTATGGTGGCTATACAAAGGGGAGCCTGGATGAAGAAAGCCACGCTTGTCATATAGGAGAATGTTATTAACCGTCGGCAGCGGCGCTTGAGGGAAATAATGGGAAGATGACGCACAAGTTGTTTGCAACGGCACAGAATCAAAACAAGCAGTAAATTGAGTATAACTGGCGATTAAATTCATTCTGCTACTAACAGGCACAAGGAACAGATGTGATAAAATACATAATGTACTGTTTATGATTTAGCCTGTTCAATCTTCCTCAGATGTCTCTCTCTCTCTAACACTCTCTCTACCTTCCCGGCCCCAGATCACAACCCTCATGTCGGTCTGTGGACCAGTCTTCCATCGCCACGACAACCTCAGACAGCCGGGCGACAAGGAAAAATGCAGCACCGATAGTGGCCGGCACCCCAACGACCGGGACAAGAACAAAGAACCGGGGAACGCTGAGCTAGTGGACCTGTCTGACTGAAAAGTCGTCCACAAGAGGCTTCAATGACATATCCCGCATGGGATGAGTTTCTCTGAACACAGCGGCCACCGACCGATGCACAACTCACACGGTCACTGACGGGTCCTTACGTTTAAGACAGCCTCCTAAAAGAGATCACTATGATCAGTCTTGTTCAACAGAACCACCACAGACACCACCCTTTCAGACAAGACCGCAAGAGACGCGTCTGTAGCTGTTCAATATCAGCACTACAATGTGTGTCTGTAATTGCTCAGACAGTAGAATTCCACTCTGTTAGCATGTTCAGTAGCGTTTCACCAGCACCTATAAACACTGCAGATTATCACGTGACACTATTGTATCAATTATGGTTTTAATGGTCGGGTAGCGAGATGTGTTTTTCTTTACACTTAATATCCTGGGGACACAGTTTCTACCACGCAGGCCTGAAAACAGGAATATTTGATTGACAGTGTAGGTTGCTTTAGGTGTGGCATTTTTTCCCTCCACAGACCATGGATACAGCCGTTTAGAGGCACTTTGAAACAATCTCCAGAGGTGGTTTTCTGTAGGAATTTAAAGAGCTGTCGTGTGCTGAGCAGCTGGGGTCTACAACGTTATATTTGATGCTCATTAAAAAAATAAAAATGTTTTATTGAAGCAGCTGTGCTGCCTGATCGGCCACTAGCATCCGTGCAACAACGTTGGGGTTTGCCCTCGTGAATACAGCTCCGGTCGCGCTCACCTGGCCCAACACTATAATGCAGAAAGCACAGAAAAATGGGCTTGCTGGATTGACAAACATTTTCTGATTTCTGATGACGTTCCTTCTTACATTTGAGGCAGCAGTGTCAACAACTGGAGGAAAGCTAAGTAAGCTAGTCAGTAAATAGCAAACCAGGGCAGCTACGACAAGTTAGCTTAAAAACTGGAAACCCCAAATGTGTTTGTGCAGAAGTATTGTCAATTTTTTGTCAATACTTTGCCCATTCTAGTATTGTAATTGCCCATTCTGTGGTCCCAGCTCTCCGAAGTATTATACATTGTGTAGAGCAACTGAGGAACGGTGGTGAAGCACTATAACATCCACAAAGTACATTCATAGAACACAGACTACTAATTCCTATATTTAGGTTATATCACATGTATATTCAGATAGTAAAAAGATAGTGAATTGTAAAACAATAAATATAATGTTAAAGAATACCACAAATGTGTGAAAATATGAAATAAATTAAGTGTTGATTAACCTGTAAACATTTCTATCTGACAATGACTAACAACAATGTCATATTTAATAAACCTAAACTTCACCAATTTCCCCTCCCTTTTCTACTCAATGCAAGTTTATTGCCAAGGAACATTACAAGTCTCTACAGGAGATATACTCAACTCTGACCCCATACGATATTGGTTGTGGGTTGTTTTTTTTTACCAGTAGAGAGCTGTACACCATCAGTATGCATAAACTACTGTAACACCGAATATTTTTTTAACGATTCAACAATCGCAAAATCACTAACGCTGAATTACTAACTGAAATTGTTTTGTTTTCTTCAAACATAAAAATCATATAAACTTTATAAAACATATGGAAAGTATGGAAATACTTTGCTTATTAAGTTAAAGACCAAGGCAAGGCAAAAGATACAACCAAGCACAAATAATGCTTTAGAGACCAAAGGAGGCAATACCTAAAATTTTGCCAAGCATTTGTATGACAGGCACCCTGACCTCTTCAAAGAATTCAGACAGGTAAGCAACAGCATAAATTATTGAATGAATGGATCACGTACAACTTGAAAAGACATCGTCATTGAAAAAGATGGGTACATGTGAAATTAAGAAAACAAGCTAGCTAACACAGTGCTAATGCTAATGTTGTGCGCTAGTACGCATAATATATAGTATTTGTCTGTTTTCAGAATAATGTTACGGAAAGAGGACCATGCATGTTTAATAGTATTGTAGTTCTGAATAGAATGTAAACATGGTGGGATAGAAATATGAAACTGAGAACCAAAATATGTTTGGATGTTATTACTATTATTAACTTGGTAGTTACGTGTTTTTAATTTGTGTTTATATTAAAGAAAACATTCTCAGAAAATGAGACCGATATTATTAGTTTTTACACATGGGTTTATTGTCTGGATTAGTGGGAAATAATGAAAAATATCATGCTGTGAAACCTGACCAGCCTGTAGCAAACATATTTAGTGGCTATCAATTGGCACCAAATGACTGACAGTGGCTATCTAAATGACAGACAGTGGCTATCAATTGGCACCAAATGACAGACAGTGGCTAACTAATTGACAGACAGTGGCTATCAATTGGCACCAAATGACAGACAACACACAAATCACCACACATTGCAAGCATGTTAAACCTCCAAGGGACACTAAAAGTAAAAGTCTGTGAGTAGGCTGGTATTTTTCCAGAGGGTTTGTTTAAAATAGATGCCCAGTTTCTCACCAGAAGCAAAGCAGCAGGACTAGCCGACTATCCTCTCAACATGTTTACCTCAAGAAGCTGTCTCCATCTTCCGGACATCATGCGCTTGGGACGGAGATCAACCCACTGGGCACGCTGGCCAGTCAAAAGGGGAAGGTTTGGGATTCTTTAACGACATACCAAGAGTGAGACACAAACCCATTCTGCTGGTTGAGAATCTGCCCGTAACACAACTACAACTACCGTTACACATTGATTTCATCAATGTACAGCTGGTAACCAAAACCAGTACCTCGCAATTTCTTGGTTCTCAATGTCAACTTAATAAAAGGGGGTTGATGAATTGATAGCGTCTGATTTTACACAACAGACTTTAGGCTAAACACACAGGAGCAGGGGACTGAAAAGAGCGTGATGACCACTGATATGCTTTGGTAGTGTTCGTGGCTTGATATCTAACACAAAACAAGACAAAATTGTTCCTCTTTCACACTGAATCAATTCTGAAATGACACACCTTTCCCCAGGCCTTTATAACCCATAATCCAGTTAGGCTGGAAAAATGTACATGCTATATTGTGTACCTACTTTGAAGACTGCAAGAAACTTACTAATTTTAACAATCCCAATTTGTCTGAGATATTCAAACCATATTCTCACAGGCATGAAAATCTAATCAGAGTCATTGTCACTTTGAAAAAGTGGAAAGATGGGCTTCATTGCTAGAATATCAAATGGTTCCCTTATTTACAACCTTTACGGTCAACCTAATACGGTTGGATAACCATTTATTGACAAAAAGGAAATATGACTCTACTGCAGAACCAGAAGCAAGGATGAGACGTGTGTGTGTGTGTGTGTTTGGTGTGTCGGTGTTAATTAAAAAGGGAGCCATCAGGTAACTGCATAATACAGGGGCAGCTGGTAGAGGAGGTCGAGAACAGTGTTCGGGGTGCTTTAAATGGGAGAAAATGTATTCCCCCGAACAAGGAATAATATATTCTCTATGCCAATTCTGAATTGGGGGATTAATACCCCAGGGGCACCTGGCCAATCCACGTGGAGAGGGGGGGGGGCTTGTAGAAAACACTTTCATATTCATGGCTTGCAATTTGGTCTAAAGTGCATGACTGTGGCTTGAAAACAACTTAGCATTTCTATATAAGGAAAATAATTAGTCCGTTGTGCTTGTTTTAAAATTGTGTTTGTTTCTTTCCCTTCTGTTTATACATCAATTCGTATTCATAAAAACATAATATTTACATAACCAGATTGACTTTGGGTGCAGAAGAACATTAGCTAGTTAACAACTTCTGCCTGACTTCGCGAGGCAATTAAAACACAACCGCCCATTAACACCATGGTGCTAGAGTGGCGTTTCACACACAGAAAGACCAAGGGCTCATCTATTGCCCACCGACGACATTGCATCATTAACAGCCAAGGCGCCCGTGTGAGCACACCGCGGGAACGACACAACCTGCCACGCACTAACCGGGCCCAGACAAACCGTGGCTCCACGAGCGCCGTTCAAACGGACCGGGTCCTTAGCGGTACCCCGGGTCGGGCAGACTACCGAGGAGGCCGTTCGAACTGGAACAGGAGTGCCAGACGATACGGCTACCGAACATGCTCAGCCAATAACACATGAAGAATGCATCACTCCACGAGCTACGACATCAACACAGAGTCAGAGCCGCTTTCATGTTCCATTAATGAGACGGTAGGGCGGCCAAATGGGCCAGTTACACAACACAGGTGCCGCTTGTAAAGGGGTCCATGGTAAATGTAGCCGCTGGAAGAAGGCCATCTGCCACTGACTTTCTCTCTGATTAGCGGAGACCTTGAAGTCCCACGGTTTCCTTTCAGGTTTAGGAGAATTGAAAGAATGTGTGTGTGTGAGTTTATAATGATGCATGTCTGCAAATGGTTTTACTACTGTCCACGGGGGACCATGGTAATACTACTGTCCACGGGGGACCATGGTAATACTACTGTCCACGGGGGACCATGGTAATACTACTGTCCACGGGGGACCATGGTAATACTACTGTCCACGGGGGACCATGGTAATACTACTGTCCACGGGGGACCATGGTAATACTACTGTCCACGGGGGACCATGGTATTAATACTGAAAGCGCTCGGTCAAGCTTTGATAAAGGTCATTTTGAGATTACACTGAAACCTTCCTACCAGAGCATAGAAATCCCATCTGTGTGTGTGTGTGTGTGTGTGTGTGAAAGAGTGAGTGAGTGAGTGAGTGAGTGAGTAAATGAGAGCGAGACACAAGGTAGATACTGAAGGAATCAACCAGCGATCAGATTACTCTGAATGTCATCCTGCATCATTACTTCTGCTGTGATGAGAACCCACAGGCATCTGCCAATAAGAAGCCAAGGCTCCACGAATGTTCCAGATCAAAGACCTGGGTTCAAATGCTATTTGAAATCTCTCAAATACTTCCAGCATCAGCCCAGACCTGCCCGAAGCGCCAGAATGGCGGGTAGAAAGTGCTTTTCGGGCCATCCGTTCGGTTCCGTGGCACCAGCCAAAAGGTAATTAAAGAACCGCGCAAGTATTGGAAGGATGTGGAACGCTATATCCCCCCGGGTCTTCTAGACACGAATGATAATGAGAGTGTCAGTGTGTTGCCGTATTAACGAGGCTGGTGACCTCGCATGAAATACATTACTGTCTCGGCTCCTAGCGAGAACTGGACCACGGGCCAACCGCCACGTTCCGGCACATTACCACACGCACACGGGTTGATGAGTGACAGGCCGAAGAGTACCACTACGATACGTTGGCGGTTGATGCAACCCCGGTGAAACGAAGAGCGATACCGGGGCTAATTCCAGAAGATGAATGTCCATGCCTCCGGATTGGAGTTACAAGTCATTATCATTAAAAGCCGGCCCTGACGTGATGTAATGTATCCGCAGGGCTGCCAGCACTGCAAAAAAGGCCAGCGTGTGTGTGCGTGTGTGTGTGTATTCATGCGTGTGTGTGTCCTCATTGCGTGGTAGATCGGTGGTGTCATTTAGGGTAGGCTAACTGGATGACATTTAATTAAGTTGCTCTTTTGGTTGGAGGGAAAGCCTAACTATTCACACATCAACAATCTGGTGAGTTATTTTCTCTTGGGCTAAATACACTGCTCCAAACAATTAAGGTAACGCATAACACCAAGTCAATTAAACTTCAGGGATATCAATCTGTCCCTTAAGGAAGTTTAGTCTCCTGTTTTGTGGCAAATAAAAGTGACAATAGGTGCACTGGAGAGGCAACAGCAAGACAACCCCCAATAAGGGAATGGTTTTGCAGATGGTGACTATAGACAATTGCCCTCTCCTCATCCTTCCTGACTGATTCCTCTTTAAGTTTGCTAGCTTCCTTGTTACTACTGGTAGCATGAAGTAGTACCTAAAGCCCATTCGGGTGGCAAAGGTAGTCCAGCCTCTCCAGGATGGCACATCCATGTGAGAAGCTTTACCGTGTCTCCCAGTACTGTCTCAAGAGCATGAAGGAGATACCAGGAAACGGGCCGTTACACGAGGAGAGCTGCACAGGGCCGAACCCCGGACAGGACCGTCCAACGAAGAGACCATTATGGTCCTGAGGCGACTCATCTTCACGACCCACAACTGGGAGTCCTGTGTCTCCAGGGGGCTCCGGGAGTTGCACAGCCAATCCCAGGCCATCCCCGCCACCACCACGCCCCTGCATTACACCGGGCACAATCTGATTAGCGTAGTGCTGCGGAGGATGCCTCTTAGCCCACCATTAATGGAGAACAATTACGCTCATTGATTTTCGGGCTCTGCACTGCATTAGTGTGTCGGGAGGGTTTCCCTCTTAGCATGTTTCATGATTCTTCAAGTGGTTGAGTTGTGAGGGGCAGGGTGTGTGTGTGTGTGTGTGTGTTGAGGTGAGAGGTTGGAGATTTATAATTTAAACCACTCGGTTATTTGTACTTCCGCCGAGCGGGCAATGGGTATTATCCACAGCAACTGACACACATTATTGGTATTATCCACAGCAACTGACACACATTATTGGTATTATCCACAGCAACTGACACACATTATTGGTATTATCCACAGCAACTGACACACATTATTGGTATTATCCACAGCAACTGACACACATTATGGGTATTATCCACAGCAACTGACACACATTATGGGTATTATCCACAGCAACTGACACACATTATTGGTATTATCCACAGCAACTGACACACATTATTGACTGAATGCATTCAGTGCTTCACATTTGTATGTTGTTGGGCAGGGGGGGGTAAACCAGCAGGGCCGATGTGATGACAGGTTGGACAGCAGCCAGGACCCCAGGGGCCCAACGGCTGGGGATCTGTGACCGCAGAATCAGGACACCCATTTAATGCCCCTCATAAAAGGCTGTACATAAGGGTCGTCTCCCCTTCACACAGTAACGTTATGACATTAGAAAGAAATCGGGAGACTGGGGGGAGAAATTGTGTGTGTGTGTGTGTGTGTTGTGGGGGGGGGGGGCTTGTTTTAATTCAGTGGGTCCCTCATAGCTTCAGAGACGAGGGAACTGAGCCGTACTCCCACTACATCTTGTTCCCAGGGAAAACGTATATTAAAAATGCAGTGGCGGCATTAATGCTCTGCTTCACATACCAGAGGTTTCCCCTGATGCCTCCCAGGCAGTAAGAAATGTTTGTCTGATTACGGCCGGGCGGTGAAATGAGATCTGTGCAATGGGCGAAACGAGGCAGTAATTGACGGATCCTCAGACAGATACGATTCACACGGCGCGCCAACGAGGAACGGACGAAACACGGCCCACGGTGTTTATAATGAAACGGACTGGGAATTGGAGAAACAGCACAGACTCCATTCCGGGTCTCTGGTAAAAGGCATCCCCATCTTATTGGCACTTAATTGAAATAGAAAATGCGGTTCATTTCCAACAACTCCCGAGTCAAGTCGGGTACATGTAACTCCAGGAAACAACAAGCGGAGTGTTGCAAGATGAATCCATTAAAATCTATGAAACGTTTGAAGCCATAAGACCTGTCTCCCAATGTGATAGCAGTGTAGCCAATGGGGCTTTCCATGCGCTAGTTCATTAGGGGTTTGTGTGAACCTGCAGATGTAATGCAGAGGAAAATTAGCCATGTTGCCGCAGTTACATTCCCTCCAGGATGACGTCCATTTTGAGAGATCTACGGGCTGAATTTTTTGCATACATTGGCACTTTGCTGGTGTTTGACCTTATCAAACCTTTGCAGTAAACATGCAGTAAACACGTAGTAATTGCGTTGAAACAACCCATTCTCCGTATCTGGGCCACTGGGTCTGTTTAACATTGGACATCTGCGTAATACGCCCGGACATAACAGGGAAGTAATTGTTAATTCTGTAGGACAGAAATAAACGCTTCTACAGAGTAACTCCTGATGTTTTGAGGACAGGACACCACGTGCAGAGCCAGGACATGACGAGGACAGACACACAGGAACAGCCAGGCATACATACAGACACACAATGACAGACAGAAACACACAACGGCAGGAACAGCCAGGCATACATACAGACACACAATGACAGACAGAAACACACAATGACAGGAACAGCCAGGCATACATACAGACACACAATGACAGACAGAAACACACAACGACAGGAACAGCCAGGCATACATACAGACACACAGAAACACACAAAATGACAGACAGAAACACACAACAGCAGGAACAGCCAGGCATACATACAGAAATACACATAATGGTAGGCTGGTAGGCACAATTGTATTACAATGGTAGGCACAATAACTCAACGAAGGGCTGAACAGAACTTGGCAGATTAATAAGGTGGCTGACGAGACGGGTGTAAACAACAATGACAAAATGACAGGCTACATTCAAGAACAAAGGTAACAACCTAACAGAACCTAACATTAAGGATGTGGTTAAAGCAGTGGCGCAGGCAATGAGTATCTGGGCAACAAGAGATAAATACGTGAGCAGACACAAAAAGGAGAGCGCAACTAATAATGCATTAGGTGAACTGCTGGGAAACGGACCACTACTGTAATCTAATGGAGACCTGCCCATCCCAGGAGTCTAAAGGAGTCCTGCCAATCAGAGTAATCTAAAGGAGGCCTTCCAATCACGGGAGTCTAAAGGAGGCCTGCCAATCAGAGTAATCTAAAGGAGGCCT
>JACXGK010014245.1:0-11823 GCA_016801125.1 Novumbra hubbsi
CACAGATGCACTGGGTATCACACACCCATACAACTGCCAACGCACCAAGCACACACACGGGAGCATAAAACATAACATCCATGTTCCCAAACTAGAAAAGTAACATTAAACCCGCAAAAGGTCCTAATCGGGGTAGCTTTTTATCAGATTCTACTGTCCTTGTGAGGACTTTTAATCGTAATTCCATTTGTGAAACAAAAACACACACCAAACTGTAGCCAACATAGCTTTCAAGGACAGTGGTCTTTGTGGCTCCATTCCAACCAAATGGATCAAGCTGATCGGACATGGTTTGTGGATAGGAAGGGAAGGGTTATCATGTCCTCACACAGGATGTGAACCCAAAATATTTCACATAAAAATAAACTCCCTCACCCTGTCGACAACAACTCTGAGGTCCTCCACTACCCAGAATACAACAGTACTTGAGGGGTGTGGGTGTGTGTGATTCTGTGTGTGTGTGCACATGTCAGAGACAGTGTGGTCTTGGTCACGTAGCACTGGGCCATGGCAGTTTAAACTGTAACCCAATTAATTTCAGCTGCAGCTTTCATGTTGAGAACATGAAAGACGATGGAGAGCCTGGAGACAGAGGGGAGAGTAGAGGGGAGGGGTTTGTGCTCTCTGCATATTCTTGTCAAAGAGAGAGAGAGAGAGAGAGAGAAAGAGAGAGTGAGAAAAAAGAGAGAGTGAGAGAGAGAGGGCAAAAGAGCACGTTTTAAATTAACTCTGCAAAAGTTGAAATATATACATGTATCATGCAAGTAACCACTCTGATATGAAACTCAGGTTGTTACCTTTATATAAGCAGTGCCACAGAAGCATTGGACCAGCCAGCCAGTTCTCATCTCTACCTCCCCTAAACCAATCGTTCAGTCGCCCCTCTGCACCTCCAACTGTCACCTACAGCTCTAGGCTCCCCCATTTCCCAACCCGCCACTTGAATAGCCAAACTGTTCTTTCCAAGTGACTAACGTAACAGATCCATTCTCAGGACTTGGATCAGCCGTTGGCCCCTCCGTGCCACCCTGGGTACCGGAACAAGTCCGAGGTCTGACCAGAAGTCAGCCGAACGCTCGTCATGTCCCTGCTCAGCCCCCTTCCTCCTCTCTCCTGTCGTCTCATCACAGCTCCAGGTCTCCAGGGATGAGTCTGATACGGTCTGCCCAGGAGGGGTGAGGTCTTCTTGGGGAGAGGAGGGAGTTGGGGGGGCCGGGGTTGGACATCCGGTTCTGGTCAATAGGTCTGAGATTCTGCAGCTGACACAAACAGGCCATTTCCCTCTTCGGGAAGTAGCAGAACCTTGCCAGTCAGTCAAAGGATTAGAGATATGGTGACCATATTGTGTGGTGTGGGGGGGGGGGACTTTCCAATAGATAGTAAATACAATTCTTCTCTACAGACAGTCAGACGGAAGATAATTCATTCCATTATCAAAACCTGGGTTTTATCACAATACAATAATCTGATCATGCTTCTGATTTCCCACCCTGCCATCAGCCAGCACAATGGAGAAAAAAAACCCAATCTCTATCAAAGTTGGTCCATATCGCCCAAAATCAATTCAGGACCAGGTAGTGGAATGGACCATAATAAAAACCTGTCTTTGTGTGAGACAGATAGAGTGAGGCTGGCTTGTGTGACAAATGGCTCGCTGTACCCTTACATCGTACACTAGCTTAGACCGGAGCCCTGTGTAAATGTAGTGCCCTACCCTATGTAGGTGGTAGAGGGCAATTGCGGACGTGGAACAGGAGTCAGTCAGGCGTTATAACTCCCGCCTGACGCCTGGCTGGCAGATGGTGGTCGGTTCTACGCGATCCAGTCGCACTGAGATCTCATTACGTTCCACATTAATACGATATCGTTTCTGCCGAGCCGCCGGCCTCCAAAAGCATTCCTGGGGTGTGTTTCGTCAGCGTCCGCACCGTGTCACGTTGCGACGTGTCTGGATCCAAATGTCAAGGTCACACTGGGTCCCAGATATGTACACTACATTGCCCTTGTGCCGAGTGCTACGACAGCAATAGATTAGCATTTAGGGCGTAACTATCCCGGAATACTTGCAGTACTCAAAAAAAAAAGGGTTGATTTTGTTTGCATAATACGTTCAGAAAAAGGTGATGCGCGAGCTAGCACAGGTAACCTGCCGTTACTGATACAACAGGTAATCTGACGGCAGCTATTGGACGGGGATACGGGAGACAGTTTCGGTTTCACCACAATGTTTTCGTTATGAGACATGTTCATTACTCAGCACAAGATCAGGACTTCTACCCCAGTTTACCTTCATTTCTCACACACACACACACACACAAGTCAACCCCAAAACTACACACACACGGCCAGTGGGCGGTGAGTCCGCAGCGGCCGAGCCGATTCTCCCTCGGAAAATAATTAGAGCACCAGCAGCGCCCGTCCGCGTCTATAAACGCTTGACACGTTGAGAAACGCCGAGCTTCGGAGAGGCGTTGATGCATCAAAACACAGCACAGGTGTAGCAATTACAGCCCACGGAGGGGCGATCAGTTCCTGTCAGACTGGTCTGGTCTCCAGGCTCTCTTTGGGGACACACAGCAGTGGAATAAACACTGGCTGTCGGGCTGACTGGAGAGAACACCGGCAAAGGCAGCACCCAAGCGACGACCAGAGAGCAAGAGAGACACAGAAAAAGGCCTGCATTTGTTCAATCGCGTGTCTCTTTTCACAGGGCCGGAAACCAGGGCCATCTTTGGAGACTCGGGCCACCCCGATATGTGTAGCAGCTGGGCTGAGTACGCCTGCACAGCAGACTTAGACAGGGTTCAAGTGGTTCTTCTCGGGGAGTTTTACAGAGTCGCACAGATGGAGTCCTGGAGAAGGCTGTAAGAAAAGAGGACGTGGGCCCGGACTCGACTCGCAACGGGCCAGAAACTGGAGAGGAAGGTCGGCCCACGGCAGATAATCGGGTCATAGGTCGGACGCTGACTTCCTACTACAGCTCAACAGCTTCCGGCGGCACCCTTTAGGATGGCTGGGAATCACTTCCTGTCTCAGCCCCTTATCGCGGTCGTAGCTCAGTGTCCCAGTCAGTCAGTCAACACACACACACACACTGTTTAGTCAGTCCACACAGCACAGAACGTCATGCTACAACCGAGAACCATAAGAAAGTCTTGCATTTCATCCTTGATTTCCGGGAATTACTGGCATCTGAATTTAAACAGAATAGAGGGGGACGACAACAACGAACCTCGGCGGGGGAAGGAGCGTCACAGCAACTCCCTACTTCTTACATGCAGAATGAAAAACAGAGTTAACCACAGAGTGGCAGCCCACAGAAGGCTTGACGTTGGACGTTTGTGACACGACGCCACAATGCCCGTAGACGTGACGAAGCAACCTTCTGAGTCACATGGAAGTGGGAGACTCCCCGGGGGGGGGGGGGGGGGGCTGGCAAACGGGCTCCTATACACTATGTACGCTCGACCAGGCTCAACACAGGTATGGCAGAAACTAGTGCAGAAACTAGTGTACATTGAGAGGAAGCCATTTAGGAGGCGGTTTGTTCCTACACACCCATTAAACAGCTTAAAGAGGAAATGAACCTGGCCCTCCAACTCTTCACAAGTGCATTATTAAGTACTGTTTATTCTCTGGGGGGGGGGGGGGGTTGTACATAAACAGGTTTCATCCTGCACCTCAGGTCACATGAAGCACTATTCCTTCACAACAAGCCATGTTGTTTTCTCCCGCTTATTATTTAGCATAAAACAATATGACTGAGTGAAACTGGGAAAGTAGCCTAAAGGGAAAACAAACATCCTTAATAGCTTACATATAAATTAATAGAATAACTTACAAGGCTACAAAAGAGCCATATTGGTTTTTAAAAGGAAAGCTTACATAATTGTCTAATTATTGTTATGTACATTCTACACAATGATGTGTATATTTGTGTGTGTATGATCTCAATCCTTCCATAGTGCAAGACTAGACAAGGCCAATTTCTTCCAATCCGTTTGAAATAGGCAGTAGGAGAATCATGTTTCAGATTTAAAGATATTCATACTGTCCGGGGGGGGGGGGTGGAAGGAAGGAGCAAAACAGAGGAGGGAAAAAGGACTGGAGAGGAGCTAGGGACAAAATTGAAAAGAGGGAAGGAAACAACGGGGAATTCGCAGAGTGATTGGAAGTAAACAGAGAGGACCTGGACCTCCTGTAGACCAGAACGAACAGACCCTGTAAGTCGGCCTTAAACACAGGCTCTCCATGCTCCTCGGAGAACCTTCCAGGACTCTGTCTGGAAAGGAAGAAACCCAACAGCTCTTAAACCACGTGGGGTCTGGGGCCGTGGCTGGGAGGGGTGTGTGCGCTGAAGTCTCTCAGAGGGCAGGGGGGGACCTGTCTCGAAGGCCCGCTGTGGAGGCGGCGTGAGATAACAATGACGAGGTTAAACACAGAGGAGAAAATAGACTTGTCAACGCCTCAATTATGGTCTGTTGCCGTATCGCCCTCCACACACCTGCAGGGCAATCAGCGCCCGTTTGCATCTGCCAAGCCCCAGGTTAATCCAATGTGAATAATCACAGACGCTGGTCATTCTCAGCTCTTAACTTCTGAACGAATCACAGGGGAGGGGGGGAGAGAGCACAGGTAGGCGAGAAAGCGAGAGCGAGGCAGGGTCAGCAAGAGAGAAATGTCAATATAACAATGTAATGTAATGATGTAATATAAGAACGTGTAATGTAATGATGTAATATAAGAATCTAATGTAATGATGTAATATAAGACCGTGTAATGTCATGATGTAATATAAGAATATAATGATGTAATATAAGAATGTGTAATGTTATGATGTAATATAAGAATGTGTAACGTAATGAAATGTAAAGAGAAATCTGACTGACTCGGCATTCAGGGCTCTAGAGTGGGTTGAACCTCCCCCTGGACCAATCAACTCACAGCCTGGCCATTCTACTGAACCCCAGACCAAGATCTCATTCAGAGTAATGCTAGGTAGTTATGCTAGGTAGTTATGCTCATCGGTCATGACTCCAGGAGAACCAAGAGGTGGAACAGGGAATATACACGGAAATAGATCTGCGGCTGATGAGGTTACTACGGTAACGCCTTTCAGTAGGTCACATTGCTTTATCTCACCAGCATGCAAGCACGAGTACACATAGACACACTCACACGGCTCTGTTTGGTGTTAGAAGATTGAACAGGAGGAGCATCTCTGCATTGTGTGTGCAAGAAAACAAGACGTAGCACTTGAAAGGGAACACTTATCCAATCCATCATCCCTTATGCCCGTGTTTCCAGCGCCAGACCCTGTATTTTTTTATCAAGCCAAATGTCATACTGACTCGCTGACTGGCCAACCAGCTCCTCTGAACCCAGTACTCTGAGAGACTAGAATGTAACCTAAAAGCAACAACAGTCAATGTCCAACATTCTTTAACAGACTAAAATAATTCCCAGTCAGCAAATCTCCAGTTAAAACAACAGTGGCTACAGTTCAAAAAGCAAACCGCTAGTTATTTTTAGAACTGCTAGTTCTAAAAAAGAACGTATTGTATACAAAACAGATAAACAGCCACATGTACCTCAGTATTGACAATGAGGAAAGTCTGGCAAAAAGGAGCTGCCCAAGATCCACAGCATAGCAGTTCATTTTTGGACGGGTGTTGTGTTTTGGGCATGTATGGATGCCACGGAAACAGGCTAACTTGTCTTCCCTTTTTTTCAGCTCAATGCTTGATGTCATCTTCACAAATTTACTGTAGCATTGCTAGAACCTACTCCCACTACAAGCACCAATGCCCATATGGTGGCTAATAGGAAAATGTGACGTAGCACTCCCCATCAAGAAAATGCCTACCTCTACCCAGGGTACAGCGATAAACATCAAAATAAGGGTAATTATGTGGGATGTTTCCAACTAATATACAAACAAAAATGACAAACATTCCCATTTTTGAATCAGAGTTCTTGACACAGCATCATTCTACCCCACAGTCTGTGCTCCACTGACCCAATTACAGCACATGTACAGGACAGAAGGAAAATGAGGCCAAACCCAACACAAAAACGACTGGAGTTTTACAACTGAGGAGGGCAGGTCCAAAAAAAGCCTCCCCCAGACAAGACACCCAGCAGTGCAAAGGGGGGTCCACGGGTCACAGACGTCAGGCGGTATGTGCATATAAAGCATGGCGTTTTGAATGAACGGTCGTTTCAAGCGTTTAAAATGGCCGCCCGTGATTATTTCCATAACTATAAACACATGCTCAACCGAATGACCTTTCCTAAAAGAGGTGAGAGCCACGCCACTACACCGAAGACCCCTTGACCAGAAGGGAGGGAAATAATTGCTCGATGAATGTTAAATGCGGTGGTTATAATTCATAAAGTGTGAGTAAGACCCAGCCTCTGGAGACCGGATACAGACATTGGCCGCTAGTATCTACCTCATTCAGCTTCAAATCTTAACGTGACCTCAGAGTTACAGATTAACCCGTTAGGACTAATGGGACGTTTTCCCTGTGAAGCTAGCTGGACTTTTGCCTAAGAAGATTAGATATAGGTAGTAGATGTTCCTCTTCCGTCAAGTACACAAACATACAATAAACCTACACGAAACAGAATATTGTCACACTCACAAGACACAATTGCACCGACATGAAGTGTCATGGGTTTCTTCCAGCACACACCAGTAATGTACGCCGGGGTTTAATCGAACACTTTGTACAACGTTTTACTTTTTGAGTGTGTTTTGTGTCCTGGAATTCATTAACAGAAACCTTAGCTATGGAGCTCTGGGCTTATAAACCGTACACCCTGGGGGATGCAAGGAGCGGGGATACTGGGGAGGAAAGGGAGATGAAAAGTTAAAGCTTAAAGCAGTTCTCACAGGTAAGCAGACTTTCCATCTCCAACATCCACAGCTTACCTCCAGCGATCATTAAAAGAAAACACAGTTAGCTTAGAACACGGGACAAGGCATAAAGACAGGGGACTAATGGAGAGATAATTTGGATGGGCATTTTGTGAGGAAAGAGACTCATTTCAAAGCAGGCCCGGCAGATGTGCATTTCTCAAATGTCTCACAGAACAGACTTTGTTGGACATTGGCCATCTAAAACAACATTGCAAGGTGCCTTACTGCCATAATAAACTGTAATAAAATTATTTTTAAAAGACTGACAGGAACAAAAGTACCGCAGCTAGCGGTACCGCAAACTTTTGGAAACTCCCTCACTGCCTATTTACAACACACATGCACAAATGAAAAGCCAGCTTGTTTTGTTAACCTTGAGACGGTGGATCACCCATCCGAGTTCACAAGAATCGGATGAACACCTGTCTGTTTAAGAGCAATGCCCTATTATTTGTCAGGGCAATTAAGGCATGCCCGATGTAGAAGGGATAAGAAATGGCTAGGGGAAGAAAGTGGAGAGACAGAGTGAAGGAGAAAGGTGACCCAGTCGCTCAAGAGTGCTTTAATTGGAAACAGGGTAGAGGCAGCGGAACTCTTGTAATTCCTCCTCTCACACACTTACAAAACACACACACGAACAGTTAAACCCAAAGGAACAGTGATCAACCAATTAAACTGAAGGATGAGGGTATGTCTGACTTCCCGCCCCCCACACTCCCTTCTAGCCCCCCCACATCCTCTTGCTTTCTCATCCTCAGGAGCCTCCCTCCATACTGAGCAGAGAATCCACTGTCCTGGGGGCTTTTCCTCCGGAGAACAGGACCCAAACAGGTTTGTATGTGAGGAAGCTTCCTAGACATGGGACCTCCCCGCAGTGTTGTGGTGTGAAGTGTGTGGAGAGATCAAACAGCCCTGCAACACCACGGTAAGCACACACACACACAAACGCACACACGCACACAAGTTTGGGAAACATAATTACAGTGATGCTCCGAATGGATTCATGCATTATAAAGAGAATAAACATCTGATTAAAATGCAGGGATTTTTATAGTTTCTTTTGAAGATTTCTGGAGCAATGTTGAACACAATGAACTCACACAGCTGGTCTGATGTGTGTGCGTGGGTGGGTGGGTGCTTTTGAGTGGAGTCGTTTCAATCGCCTGACGGTGACGTTGCTTAAAGATCAGGCAGCAGCTCAGGAGGATGTGCGCACGTGTGTGTGTGCCGTGGTTCATTCATCATCCTAACGTGGTGAACACGTGCATCCATCACAGTGTCCTGATCACTGCCTAATGGGGTGGATGTGCCAGCGGGTGAACAAACACACAATCGCAGACGGGAAAGACAAATTGTTTGTCGGGGAACAGCAGGCGTAGAAGCAGGCCCGCACACACACACACACACACACACACACACATCAGAGCGTTAGGGTTAGGACCAGCAGGCGTAGAAGTTGGCCCACGCGCACACACACACACACAGGCTCTTTGAACACGAGGATATTGAGAGGCAAAGGCCATCCATCAGCACGACCATTTCAGCTCCCAGGAGCCTGTTAGAAAGGGCCAAAACACACTACAAGAAAACCCAGGAGCCAACCAAAAATGTCCAAGACACAACACGCATTGCCAAAACAGTCATGCAACAAACCGCCCTCGCCTACAGAGACTGGGACATTCTATTGCCATTCTCTTTGTTTGTTTCTCTCCTCTCTGCATCGCTCTGGCTTTTTAGGATAGTAATCCCTCCGTTGGCTCGAGACCAGAGTTGTGCTCAGACTAAACTCAAAGCATTTCATTGAGGAAGCAAATTCTGGTTAAATAGGTGGAATCACTGGTAAGTCGGATGGTCATATTATTCTGGTCAAGTCACACCCAGAACATTGCAGTGTAGATGGGGGGAGATTTCTTGACAAACCGCTTTTTTCCTCTCCTCAACACAAAGATCACATGTAGTTATTCGGGCACTGTTTAATTCAGGGACGCCAAACCAGTCTATTGGTGTGGTTTGGTGTGACCATAATGAGGGCCAAAGCAACATTACTTACTGATCATCTATGGCTACGTTAAGTTCAGATGGGGCTTCAGGCAGATTAAGACCAGCTAGTGAAGCTATGGGTGTGTGTATGCTGGGGAAGTGAGTAAATGCACTTCTGTTGGTTTTTCATGGACAAAAAATTATAATATGTTAATTAAGGTTACCCTTAGTTAACATATAAAAAAAAAAGACATGTATAAAAATACAACTTTCCAGGTGGTGTACTTTTTCCACATAAATGGAGTGCTTAAAGTGCGTGCTTAAACTTTCAATTGGAAATAAGCACAGGCCTGCTTCATAGTCTACCAATTAAAATAACCGTCTCAACGGCAGGGAAAACATTTATTAAGAACCTGCCAGACGCCTCCTCTCTGCCCATCAATTGCCTAAGAAGAACTCTAGACTCCCATACATTTCCCAAAATGCATTGATAAAACATTGAGACGATAGGTTATTTGGTTATAGAAACTCCTCACTCAAGCATTAACTTTGAAAGATGCATATTTAGAGAGAGACTTAGTTAATTGAGACCCAATGAGCCAATGATTTAGGTGTTCCCTTATTTATTTTGAGCAGTGTACCTACTCATATCCATATAGAAGAGTTACAGTTATAGCTTAAAGAAAGCATAGGCAGTGTAAAAAAAAAAAAAAAAACTAAAAACTAAAGCCTTCGGCTTAACTAACCTCCCGTTGCAAAGCATTCCATTATGAAATGTTTTTAAATAACTGTCCCTCACATGAAATCTGTTTTTGGTTTGCGAACAGGGAAAATCCCTACTGCGGCAAGCCTGTTGGGGTCGGTGCCTCTGTTTCAAAGGCAGACATTACACAGGTAGTTAGGAATTTAAAAAACAGAAATGTTCCTCAACAAGACTAGAAGGGAAGTAGACTATATCTCCCAGTCAATCGTGGTGATGGTGTGAGTTCTGGGTGTGTCGCTCAGGACAAATGGTTGCTGCTCAGTTTTAAGCCAGCTGCAGATTTGTTTTAAAGAGGCAGATCTTTTCATAGCTGACATACTGTACCTCTCGCAAGAAAGAGAGAGAGAGACAGACAGACAGAGATGTGGAAGCAGATAAAGTGGAATCAAATTAAGGTAAACAGAGAGTTTTCCATGCTGCTGTGCGGGTGGGAGCCATTGATTTCCAATGCAGTTAGAAATCGCTAATGACTTTAAACACGCACCATTGGACACCATGGACAGACTGCATTGCCTCTCATGGAAAAAGAAGAGAGAGATCATGTCCAGAGAATATAAATAAGGATTTGTGGAGAACTGAAGAAAATATGGCCATGCTAGCCCTATGAGGATGTAGTATAAATTGTTCCAATAAGTAATCAGGACATACACATAAATCTGAATGATCCTTAAGGGAAAGACATTTTGACATTAGCATCTAAGAGCACAATCCAAAAATAACGTATCTGTCGGTTTATTGGTGTAACCAAGGTCCAAAAATAGGACTAGTTTAACTAGCTTTTGTCCTGCTTTTGTAAAGAAACGATTTATAGTGTGACAGACAGAGGAAAGACCATTTACACCAGACCAGTGTTAACCAAGTCTCAGGCAGTGTTAACCAAGTCTCAGGCAGTGTTAACCAAGTCTCAGGCAGTGTTAACCAAGTCTCAGGCAGTGTTAACCAAGTCTCAGGCAGTGTTAACCAAGTCTCATCCCATGGAGGGCTTGCATCAACCAGTTCTTGCCCATATGTCAGTTACACAAAAAAAAAGTCAACAGTTAGTTAGGAACTCAATGTACAAGGTGTTATTGGACAACTATATCAAGGGAAAAACTAAAAGCAGCACCCTTTATGAAATAAGCTTTACACCCCTGATCTAGTGCAAAATCTGCCTGGCAAAGTGTTGTGAGGGACTGTACCGAAGTTCCTAGCCTGGGTCTATTAATAGCCTGCTGGCTGAGTTCCATGGGTTCTGATGAAACAGCACCAACATCCGGACTTTCCAGTTCAGCAGAATCATGACTGGCATCCGTCAAAGTAACAGATTATTTTTTTGGAAGGATACAATTTAGGAGACTAATCCCAAATGGTCAGAGAGGGAATTTTGGATCTATCAATTAAAAGCATTCGGCATGAATATGGGTCTGGTAAGCAAAAAAAAGCAAGTCTAAGGTGAGATTAATCTGTTATGCAGGCCAATTAGAGCCCATCCTTCGTAACAGCGAATGAGAACAGATCATGTGGGGCAATGGCAGATTCCCATTGAGCCACTGGAGGGTTTCCGCCTACATTTCCTGGATAGGAGAGGACGCTGGTCATACTGAAAATAAAAGCCTGGGAGCTTTTGTGTCAAAGCCTGGCTGGCACACTTCAGCCGACTTCAGAAAATGTACAGTTGTAAAGCGCAATTTAAAAACAGTAACCACACTAAAAAGGTTAAGGAGGTTTTAAACAATAGTGTTTAACCCACAAAACTTGAACATGAATCCCATACTTTAGGGCACAGGTGTCAAACCGGATCCACGGAGGGCCGAGTGTCTGCAGGTTTTCGCTGTCACCTTGTACTTGATTGATTAATTAGGTCACTAATTGGTTAGGTCTACCCTCATCTGGTTATTTAGGTCTGAACTGGGAACCAATTTAACAGGAAAAAACTAAAACCTAACCCTCCGAGGAACCGGTTTGACACCCCTGCTTTGGGGGGGGGGGGGGGGGCGCACAATGAAACAACCCCACAAAAGAAGTAATGGGCTGGCTATTAATACAGGCTGCCAAAAGCTGAACTGGCTCTAAAGATAAGACGGACTATATGTCCACTTCCCATAAAATGGTGTGGAAACTGAGCTGCACTTATAAACCTTCTGCTTAATGTACAACAATATAAGAGATGCACACT
>JACXGK010014246.1:0-11820 GCA_016801125.1 Novumbra hubbsi
GTGGTAACAGGACTGTATACCAGGGTGTTGTCACAGCAGTATATACCATGTCGTGGTAACAGGACTGTATACCAGGGTGTTGTCACAGCAGTATATACCATGTCGTGGTAACAGGACTGTATACCAGGGTGTTGTCACAGCAGTATATACCAGGTTGTGGTAACAGGACTGTATACCAGGGTGTTGTCACAGCAGTATATACCATGTCGTGGTAACAGGACTGTATACCAGGGTGTTGTCACAGCAGTATATACCAGGTTGTGGTTATTGAAATGTATACCAGAGACTGAATACAATCTTGTCCCTGACATCTTTGGACAACTCTTTGTTCTTGGCCATGGTGGAGAGTTTGGTATCTGATTGATTGATTGCTTCTGTGGACAGGTGTCTTCTCTTTAAAAGAGTGCCCCTATTCTCAGCTCGTTACCTGTATAAAAGACACCTGGGAGCCAGACATCTTGTTGATTGATTGGGGATCAAATACTTATCAAATACTGTGTAAAACGCAAATCAATTTCTAACTTATTTTAAATGTGTTTTTCTGGATTGTTTTGTTTTTAGTCTCTCACTGTTCAAATAGACCTTCCATTAAAATGATAGGCTGATAATTTCTTTGTCAGTGGGCAAACGTACAAAATCAGCAGAGGATCAATAATTTTTCTCTTCACTGTATGTCCTACATCAGGATTTCAAATGTATGTCCTATGTCAGGAGTTCAAATGTACGTCCTATGTCGAGTTCAAATGTACGCTTAATTTTGATTAACGCGAAGGAAAAAAAATATATATATATTATTTCTCTCATCAGTATTACTCATTTTGTCTCTCTTTGTCTCTCTCTCTGTCTCTCTCTGTCTCTCTGTCTCTCTCTCTTTGTCTCTCTCTCTCTCTCTCTTTCTCTTTCTTTGTCTCTCTCTCTCTCTGTCTCTCTCTTTGTCTCTATCTCTGTCTCTCTCTCTCTTTGTCTCTCTCTCTCTCTCTGTATCTCTCTGTCTGTCTCTGTCTCTCTCTCTGTCTGTCTCACTGTGGTCTCTCTCTCTTTGTCTCTCTCTCTCTGTCTCTCTCTCTCTGTCTCTCTCTCTCTGTCTCTCTCTCTTTGTCTCTCTCTCTCTCTGTCTCTCTCTCTCTCTGTGTCTCTCTCTCTCTCTGTGTCTCTCTCTCTCTTTGTCTCTCTGTCTCTCTCTCTGTCTCTCTCTCTTTGTCTCTCTCTCTGTCTCTCTCTCTCTTTGTCTCTCTCTCTGTCTCTCTCTCTGTCTCTCTGTCTCTCTCTCTTTCTCTCTCTCTCTCTGTCTAGCTTGATGTCAGGGCTGGCAGCCCTGGATGCCAAGTGTTCCAGCCGCCTGGGCATCATGACCATCTCTTATTACCTGTGGACCACCTTTGTGGCGGTGGTGGTGGGCATCCTCATGGTTACCATCATCCACCCCGGAGGTGCCGCCCAGAAGGAGGACAGCGAGGACAGTGGCAAGCCAATCATGAGCTCAGCTGATGCCCTGCTTGATCTGATTCGGTAAATTATTCATTAAGCGATCACTGTAAAACCAATCAAATGTATTTGCTTGGAAGCTGGTAGAAAATATCTGACTGACCACACTTAATTTGCACGATTTCATTATTAGAGAGACGTAGATGCATGGGGGTGATTATTAATGTTTTTATGGAGCTCTTTTAATGCAACACTAATGCTATTAATTGTCTAGACGATAACCTAAATTGTTGTAGCCTACTGTATGTCACAAGCATAGCCAACGTAAGAATGGTGTTTTTTTAACTTACAGAACACTTTTTGGGACGGACGCATGAATTCTATTTGTAGTTGTAACCCCATATGAGCAAAAAGATCCTGGCATCAGAAAAACTAAATCTAAGAACATCATACAAACCAAAAATCTGAAAGACATCAGTGTGTTTGTATAGTCAAGCAACGGCTGTGAGTAAAATTTTACACGTAAGGGTTGAGTGAATTGGCCAGATAAATGATGTGTGTGGAAAAAATATAACATTAAACAAGTACATTCTTCTGAGATATTACAAGAATCTTTTCTAATTACCAGTAATTAGTTCCCTTTCTTAAACCATGCTTGGAATGCAGGCTTTTATGTCTGTTAGATTTTTGTTAGGGGACAGGTCATAGTAACATAATATAATCTGATTGGTGGACACTTTCCATGTTTTAATAATTTTGGACAGGATAAGATCAACATAATCAGCAGATCAGATTCTGTCAATCAGATTCCTGTTTGACAGAACTTGCCAATTTATTTATCCAGCTTTCTGGAATACCACTCAGATCTCCTCCTCAGAATGTTTTCGAGGCTGACCTGAGATTACAGGTTCTACCAGTCTAGATCTCTGTACACTGCAAACCCCATTTCGTTGGGCATTTTTAACACGTATGTAAATGTACAGAGTCTGTTGCAGCCAGGTGTTGTTAATGGTTGCCATCCTCCTGGACCACTTAGCAGCCTAGATAGCTAGTGAGGTGAGACAGAAGGTCTCCAAAACCTTGTTTTTTTTCAGGGTTGTCTGCCTTCATGGTGATGATAATGGGTTTTCCTGAATGCCTAATACAACCATTGTGGTTAGTGGAGAAACCAGAGATGGGAAACAAATAGACTTTAAATGTCTGTATGTTTGTGCATTCATGTGTGGGTACATTCCTACAGTATGTGCGTGGAGATAGTAGCTGGTGGCTAAAGAGCTTCCAGGTCCTAGCAGAAATGTAAATGACTGGTTGGGAAATCACCCCAAAAAAGTCTTGGATCAATTAGCCATAATTGCATCCTATTCCATTACTCGTATTCAACTGCCCTACTTTTGAACAGGGCTCAGGAAAACCCATAGGGCTCTGGTCAAAATAAGTGTGCCCTTAAACAAATAGGGTGCCATTGGATATGCAGCCCATTTAGTGGATGTCATTATGTCCTGTGTGAATGCAACAGTTCACCTCTGTTTAACCCTTGGGGCACTCAGAAACACAACCATGTAAAACACAACAAAACATCTGTGGTTTCACCATCACTGCTGAGAGGGTAAATGCCTGGCTATGATATAGCTTCCCACCCCAACATTTAAGCATTATCCCAGTTAAACCTTTTCCCATTTCTAATTCAATGTTTTCTTTCCCCTATTAAAAATATGTTCCAAAATGTCTCTCTAACTGCCAGTCTTGTGAAACCACCCAGCGAGGGTACTGTAGGAAGGTGTGTTTAGGGTTGGACACAAGGACATGATGGAGGCTGAATCCTCAGAGCCCCTATGAGTCCCAGGCAGCCAGTGGCCCACAAGCACCCAAGGACCCACATTAGAGGGGAAGGTCTCGAACCGCATACAATCACCACTATGTTTAATGGTTAACAAACATTTACTCTTCTGTATAGTAATAAATAATACAAGATACAAAGTGTGTTAACTTAGTGTTTATTTAGGCGTGTTGTTTTATTGTTTTAGCTTGTCTAAGTTTTACATGGGGAATTATCCATGCAGCATCAATCTGCTTAGCATAACTATTTGATTGAAATCCCATTGTTACATTTCAGTCTTTTAGAGCTTAGTGTTGTTTCATAGTAAACAACAATACACAGGAAATGGATAGAGCAGAAACTGTAGAATACCCCACCTTTGTATTTTGTCTAGTGGCACTTATGAACAAAACCCATGTTTGTCTTTGTGTCTGTATGTAATAAAACCACCCTTAAGCATGAGGATTAATGAATCGGTAGGCTAAACCTGCCAGTTTCAAGTGGGAAAACGTCTGTGATTTCTTTATGTGATTTCTTCAATAGAAATACCAGCATTGTTAAAGCAGTTCATTAATTAGAGCTATTTATGTAGGTAAATACATAATTTTATATCATAATTGCAGGTGAAAGCATTTATGTCAGGAAACTGAACGTATCTTATTTTTGAAGCTTTCATTTGAAAGGATCCTAAGACATGAAGACAGTAAGACACTTGGAGACAGTAAGACACTTGGAGACAGTAAGACACTTGGTGACATTAAGACACATGGAGACATTAAGACACATGAAGAGAGTTAGACACATGGAGAAATTAAGACACATAAAGAGAGTTAGACACTTGGAGACATTAAGACGCATAGAGAAATTAAGACACACGGAAACAGTGAGACACTTGGAGACAGTAAGACACTTGGAGACAGTTAGACACTTGGAGACAGAAAGATACTTGGAGACAGTTAGACACTTGAAGACAGTAAGACACTTGGAGACAGTAAGACACTTGGAGACAGTAAGACACTTGGAGACAGTTAGACACTTGGCTTTGGGCAGCTAGCAGAGACAGTCCTTCCCCACGTGTCACGTACAACCAGGGAGGCTTGGTGAGCTCAGCTGGCCACATGCCTCCATAACTCCTTCTCTCCCTTCTTTCCATTGAGTCTTGAGGCAATTCTCCTACTCTCCTCAAATCCTCTTCTTCCTCTCTAGCATTGGGGCTGAGTACCTTATGTCAGGTGCATGGGTAATGTGGCCTTACAGAGGCCAGTGTTGCCTGATGTGGCTAAAGTGGCCCAGCTAATAAGGACTTAATGTGGCTAGAGAGACTGGCCAGTGACGGCCGAGCATTGCAAGAGGACCGGTCAATCACGAAACCATGTCTACAGAGCACAACGTTTGCTTCAATCAAAGTTTTTTTTAGATGGAAGCACTTGATTAAGACACTGTAAGGGACATTTCGGTGACCAAGCTGCAATGCCGGATGATTGTTCGCTATGGTAGCTGTGTTAAATAGGTAGATTCAATGTGCCATATGAAGTGAGTCTTCTGTAGCAATTAGGCAATATTTTCAAATCAGAGCGGCATCATAGCGTGAGACCCTGAGGATGAGACCCTGAGGATGAGACCCTGAGGATGAGACCCTGAGGATGAGACCCTGAGGATGATAACAGCTTACCCATTAAAATGTTTCTGGTTTACTCAAATAATGAACAAATAATAAAAATGGTTAAAGCCTTGACCTGGGAAATGGGACATGAGCGAGTATTCATGCTTGTTATTGAACAACATCTAACCACACAAAGGATCTGAACTACAATGAAATGTTGAAGGCTATCCTTACCGTAACCTCAGACAGCTAATTTAACACTTTTCTATATTCTTCCCATTCAGTAACATGTTTCCAGCTAACCTTGTCCAAGCCACATTCCAACAGGTGAGCTACACGTCATCTCCACTGAGTCAATACAGGAAAATGCCACGGCTTCTATTGTAGTGCTCTAAACAGCCCTGAAGGACCAAAATACGTTTATTTTCAGTAGACCTATTGCACGTTGAGCATCCACACTCAGGCACCACAGTAACACGCCACGTGTCGACCCACATGTAGTACCGCACCAAGAGCATCCCCATCCTGAAGGCACCCCCGCCCACAGTGGCCGCTGCCCTTATGGAGAGCACCACCCGGAGGGTCTACATCTACGGCGTCCAGGACGACAACGGCACCGACATCCAGAACTTCTCCCTGGACCTGACGCCGCCACCCGACATCCAGATGCGCACGCTGCCAGGAACCAGTGAAGGCATGAACGTCCTGGGGATTGTCATCTTCTCCGCCACCATGGGTGAGGGACGTCCTTGGCCTCTTTGGTGTCTCGTCGGGGTCTGGTGTCGTCGGGGTGTGGTGTCGTTGGTGTGGTGTCGTTTGGGTGTGGTGTCGTTGGGGTGGTTTCGTCTGGGTGGTGTTGTTGGGGTGGTGTCGTTGGGGTGGTGTCGTTGGGGTGGTTTCGTCTGGGTGGTGTCGTCGGGGTGTGGGGTTGTCGGGGTGTGGTGTCGTTGGTGTGGTGTCGTTGGGGTGGTGTCGTTGGGGTGTGGTGTTGTTGGGGTGTGGTGTCGTCGTTGTGGTGTCGTCGGTGTGGTGTCGTCGGGGTGTGGGGTCGTCGGGGTGTGGTGTCGTTGGGGTGTGGTGTCGTCGGTGTGGTGTCGTTAGGGTGTGGTGTCGTTGGGGTGTGGTGTCGTTGGGGTGTGGTGTCGTCGGTGTGGTGTCGTCGGTGTGGTGTTGTTGGGGTGTGGTGTCGTTGGGGTGGTGTCGTTGGTGTGGTGTCGTTGGGGTGGTTTCGTCTGGGTGGTGTCGTCTGGGTGGTGTTGTCAGTGTGGTGTCATTAGGGTGGTATACATTGCACATTCAATGTACATTAGCATTTTTATGGTACCATTGATTTACTATTCAGGCACTATACTTATATTTGTAATATACAATATGTCTTTCATATTGTCATTACCCCTTTTCTACACGGTGCTAGATTACATTGTTTATTCATATCCTTTTCTTTCCATTTTACTTGATGCTACTGTGTATATGTCACGTGCCATGTCATAAATATTTCACTGCTCATAAATATTTCACTGCTCAGATCAACACTATGTTATTTTGTCAAAGCGTCCATGTTGTCCCAGTCTAACAGACTGTGTGGATGGTGTTGTCGGTCTCTCCAGGTATCATGCTGGGTAGAATGGGGCCTAATGGCAGTGCCCTGGTAAACTTCTGTCAGAGTCTAAACGAAGCTGTCTTGAAGATTGTCGCCATAGTGATCTGGTAAGAGCTGTCAGTTTCATTTAGAGCAACCCAGGTTCTCAATGAATCTATGTAACGTTTTTGTTTTTATTCAAAAAGGTTTTTGTTGAGATGTGCGCGAGAGAGTCAACGTATTGAAGAGAATATTCCTATTCCGATGCATCAAAATTAAGCAAGACCTGTCAACTGTGATCAATTATCTGGGCCCCAGGTACTTCCCATTTGGCATAGTGTTCCTGGTGGCCGGTAAGATCCTGGAGATGGACGACCCGTCGGCAATGGGAAAGAAGCTGGGGTTCTATGCCATCACCGTGGTAATGGGGCTAGTGGTCCATGGCCTCTTCATCCTACCGGCAATGTACTTCTTCATCACCAAGAAAAGCCCTATTGTCTACATCAGAGGCATCCTGCAGGCCCTGCTCATCTCCTTGGCAACCTCGTCAAGGTAATCAGTTAGGAGTATGCTTTCAACCATAGCGCTGGGCAAAATTCTAGGAAAATATTATTTTTCCGCACTTAGTCCCTATAAAAGGAACATCCTCACTTAATTGTACGTCGGTCTTTTAAGGCTTGCGAGGAAAAAGCCTTTAGTTTCCATAGTAGCAACGTCTTTGCTCCATTGTAGGTTGTTTTGTACACATACCTCTGTAATCAGAGGTACTGCTTCCAAAGACACCATGTTCTACTAGAAGATTTGGTGAGCTACAATAGAGTGCTTTTACATCCCTGATCCATGGCCTCTCCGTCACATGTCATTCAGCTTGCTCAGATCTCATTGTTAAGAGATACGTACGGGCAATTTTCTTAATATGCTTCGAAATGCCTTGTTCTGATCAAAGGATCTCAATTATCTTTATAATTTGTGTTTTGAAATGTCTAAAATGGTTCATAAATATAACATGTGACTCTACCACAGCCTACTTCACAATGATCTACCATCTAAAACGAAACCACTGGCCATACTTCAACAGCATTGTGTGCCTCTACTGATTATGTTGTCAACGGTCTTATCAACTCAGAGCTTTCGACAGTATTACAAAAATATATGTTGACCACAATTCTACAATATACACGAAGCAAGATCTCGGGGACGCTTAGAAATGTCTGCGTTTTTATAAGAACGACGGCATCCATTTCATTGAAAGCATTCAAGACTGAGCCAGAGGTTACGGCTCCCGGTCCTTCTAACGGCATGTCCACACATCACCGATGTGTGCCGTAACCTCCCCCAGCTCTGCCACGCTGCCTATCACCTTCAAGTGCCTCCTGGAGAACAACCACATCGACCGGCGCATCATCCGCTTCGTGCTGCCCGTTGGCGCCACCATCAACATGGACGGGACGGCGCTCTATGAGGCGGTGGCGGCCATCTTCATCGCCCAGGTCAACAACTACGAGCTGGACTTCGGTCAGATCATCACCATCAGGTGTGTATGTGGCCTGGGCGCTATTAGGGAGGTTAATGAAATCTGTGAAGATGGTTATGTTGTTTCATGGTTTTTGTGTCCAGTTGGATTAAACACTGGCCTTCAAATGACAAGGGGATTCAAGGGTAATCCCTACGGTACGAAACTGACTCATCGAACGCGTAGAAAGTAAAGTCGCAACTACAACGGATGATGTCACAAAAGTCAATGCTGAAGTGGTTGTAATGGATGATCTGTTTGCTGGAATAGAACTCCCTGAAACGGAGCGTGGTTAGACATGCATGAGACTTTCGTGTCGATTGCTAAATCATCCGCTGTTTTCCTAATGTGGTTACATTTTATAAGCACCCACACCAATGAGGGGCATTTTGTCTAAAATTATGCCATGTTTACAACCAATACAGCTTTGCGGTTTGTGAAACACCGGAAATTAATCTGGTGTTACAGTTTTTACGATGAATTAATGAATATTATGTGATTATACTGAATTTAACACTTACATAGATAAACATAAATATTACATGTAACTCTACCACGGCCTACTTCACAATGATCTACCATCTAAAATAAGTGAGTCTATCAGGTTATTATCTAGGACCGGCAGTGTAGACTGACAGCCAGTCAGACAGCCAGATAGGTCATTTAGTTAGACAGGCCGATCAGACCGTCAGAAAGCCAGATAGGTCATTCAGTTAGACAGGCCGATCAGACCGTCAGAAAGCCAGATAGGTCATTCAGTTAGACAGGCCGATCAGACCGTTAGAAAGCCAGATAGGTCATTCAGTTAGACAGGCCGATCAGACCGTCAGAAAGCCAGATAGGTCATTCAGTTAGACAGGCCGATCAGACCGTCAGAAAGCCAGATAGTCATTCAGTTAGACAGGCCGATCAGACCGTCAGAAAGCCAGATAGTCATTCAGTTAGACAGGCCGATCAGACCGTCAGAAAGCCAGATAGGTCATTCAGTTAGACAGGCCGATCAGACCGTCAGAAAGCCAGATAGTCATTCAGTTAGACTGGCCGATCAGACTGTCAGAAAGCCAGATAGTCATTCAGTTAGACAGGCCGATCAGACTGTCAGACAGACCTTCATCTCCCCGAAGACCTGTGGGTTAAAATGGCCTTGCACTCCCCTGATTTAATGACATGTTAAACTGTAATAACATTAAGCAGACCTACTGTATCCTGAACTCCAAGCCTTTCCAAATGGCACACTATCCATTTATAGTGTACACTTAGGGCTCTAGTCAAAAGTCATGCACTACTTAATAGGGAATTGAGTGCTATTTAGGACGTAAGCCGTCTGTGGCCAGGCAGGCAGTAATCTCCCGGCAGTAAGACTCATGTGACCTGCAGTACTCAGCTCTGTTGTCACGGCAGAGTTGGCAGAGTTGAATATTATTTGGTTGTGTCCTGTGATGTCTGGCTGTTCGTAGCACAGCACCAGTCCATCTCTAGTGGCTCCAGAGCTGCAGGGTTGGTTACTTATTAAATGTAATCTGTTACAGTTGCAGGTACCGGTCCAAAACTTTAATTAGTAATGTAATATGACTTGGTATCCTAATCCAAGTACTTCCAGTTACTTTTGTATACTTTTCCTTTAAAATAGAATAGAACACAAAATAGAATATGTTGTCATTACATTTTATTTGAATGACAGCTAGCCGAGGAGCAGTCAGCGTTAAAGTTTATATAGCTGGCCATAAATGGACTACCCTTATGTTTCTAAACCTTAGTTTTCTGCATCAACAGTAATGTGATTGGTTGTATTTGCCTACTAGGGGATTAGTCCGGGGGTCCGGCGCTGGGTGGAATCATAGCAGCACCGTCCTGGTTTGGTTGGTTAGAATTTGAATATGGTTTCCTTGCCTCTTCTCGCTCTAGTGTCTTCTAATGGTGGCTTGGGCGCTTGTGAACTTAATCGAGATAGAAGGCTGGATTCTATATCCCTTCTTACATTCAATATCTCTATATCTCTCCTTACTTTCCATATCTCTATATCTCTCCTTACATTACATATCTCTATATCTCTCCTGACATTCCATATCTTTATATCTCTCCTTACTTTCCATATCTCTTGGCTCTAACATACAAACATGATTTTACTTGAATACCGTATGCTTATTATAGCCCACATAGGAAATGTTGTGTCAGCCATCACATCATACACCTGTGAACATGTGAACATTACACAATAGCACCCTATTCCCTATGAAGTGCACTACTTTTAACCAAATCCTAATGGGTGCACTCTAAGGAACAGGGTGCCATTTGAGGGACATACAATATGGTCTACAGTACAGGCGTTGTACTTTGGCATCATTTGGGAGGTGTAGGAGTGTACAAACTGGTAATCCTGTCAAGGTCACTGATGTCATTTCCTCTCTCTCATTTCTAGTATCACAGCCACAGCTGCCAGTATCGGTGCAGCTGGTATTCCGCAGGCCGGGTTGGTCACCATGGTGATTGTGCTAACCTCGGTGGGCCTGCCCACTGATGACATCACTCTCATCATTGCTGTGGATTGGGCGTTGTAAGTACATTGCATTACACTGTTGTTTGGTCTTCACCTTCATGTTGTCTTTACAGACATATTAACATTTGCCCAAAAAATATATATTTATGTGGATAAAGTGAAGCCAAAATTGTATTAATGTTGGAATTAGGGAGATTTTGTGACCATTTGACACATATGTAGACCAAACACATCCAAGGCAACTGGACCTCCATTTTGTGTTCCAGGGACCGTTTCAGAACGATGGTCAATGTGATGGGAGACGCCTTGGCCACAGGGATCATGGCTCATATCTGTAGAAAAGACTTTGTCAAGGAGGGAGAGCAGGTGAGGAAACGCTCTTACGATTCCTGGCACAACATCTAGAATGTTAGAATGAGTCGACCAAGATAAGGAAGGTTCCACTCCTTTAACTTCCTCTGAGAAGCTGACTGTCAAATGGGATTTGAGGTAGAACTCTGGCAAATGTAATTCTTTGTATCCCATTAACAGACATATGCAACCATTTGTGTCCTATATTTACCAACCGTTCCGGATACTAAAGTTCTCTCAATTAATGTATCTATTCTTTCTAATTTTGTGTTCATAAATAGCCTTTTTAAATACTGATACAACAATTCTTGCTAACAATTCAGTCATATTTGTCTTACTGCTCACTATACTATACAGCCTTTCCTCCTATTCTATTCAGTGGCATGAATGTGATGAAATATAAAAATATTAACACAAACATGTCAACACATCTTCTCAGTATGATGTAGGTACGTACACCTTTTATCCTCGAAAACTCTGTGGGCGTGTTGACAGTTTCCAATGAGTCATACAGTTGAGATATACAGTATATTTGCTTGATGGGAATTACCTTCTTACACCAATATCTATAAGCTTATCCATTATATTTGCATTCCATCTCACTCTACTAAGCCTGAATAGTTTCCTCATTTCTCTGACACAATACTGACACAATAGAACAGGTACTTCAGTTGTTCTGCTATTTGGCTTTTGCACAATCTCAATCTCAGTGGACCAACAGGCTTCAGGAGATACCCCTTGTTGTGTCTTCTACCCCGTTCAGGAGATACCCCTTGTTGTGTCTTCTACCCCGTTCAGGAGATACCCCTTGTTGTGTCTTCTACCCCGTTCAGGAGACACCCCTGGTTGTGTCTTCTACTCCGTTCATGAGACACCCCTTGTTGTGTCTTCTACCCCGTTCAGGAGACACCCCTTGTTGTGTCTTCTACCCCGTTCAGGAGACACCCCTGGTTGTGTCTTCTACCCCGTTCAGGAGACACCCCTGGTTGTGTCTTCTACCCCGTTCAGGAGACACCCCTGGTTGTGTCTTCTACCC
>JACXGK010014247.1:0-11818 GCA_016801125.1 Novumbra hubbsi
CCCCCCCCCCCTCCAAATGACCCAATTTCCTGTGAAATGACTTGAAAGTGACAAATTAATGGTATCCAATCCCCAGTGGTATCCCACTATTGTTTGTTCTATATTTAATATAAATCAGACTTTGCCTTTGACTGTCTAATAATATTGTTCTATATTTAATATAAATCAGACGTTGCCTTTGACTGTCTAATAATATTGTAAATAATAAAACAAATGAAGATGGCATGGACAAAAATGATGAGACCCTTAACCTAATATTTTTTTGCACAACTTTTGGAGGCTATCACTGCAATCAAACATTTTCTGTGGCTCTCAGTTAGACTTCTGCACATGTTAACAGGCAGTTTGCTTTAAGCTCGGTGTTTTGGGTCATTATCCTCTTGGGAGATCCACGATCTGTGACTCAGACAGAGCTTTCTGACATTGGGCTGTACATTTTGCTCCATAATGCCTTGATAGTCTTGAGATTTCATTGTGCACTGCACAGATTCAAGGCACCTTGTGCCCAACGCA
Source organism: Novumbra hubbsi (assembly GCA_016801125.1). NCBI lineage: Eukaryota > Metazoa > Chordata > Actinopteri > Esociformes > Umbridae > Novumbra > Novumbra hubbsi. The sequence continues at coordinate 514 of JACXGK010014247.1, forward strand.
GCAAAGCAGCCCCAAAACGGAACCGATCCTCCTCCGTGTTTCACTGTATGTAGGTATGCTGTTTCTTTCTTTAAAAGCTTCATTTTGTCGGCTGCAAACATAGAGTGGATGTGACTTGCCAAATAGCTCCAGTTTTGACTAATCTGTCTAAAGCACATGTTGACTTCTCCGGCGTTCCACCTCGCCGGCGTACTAACTACTGGCAGGAGATGGTGGCAGCAGCACACCCCACACACACCTGCACGTCATCAGTCATTTTTTCCTCTATTTTAGTTCCTTGTTTGTTCGGCCCCTTACGGGTTATTATTAATATTTGTTTGGATTACGCGTTGTGCTGCTGTAAAATACTAAGATTGTTTTGTTTCATTCATTTTTGCCTCACATTCCTCCATGCACACCAAAGTACCTTCACCTTGGAGTTCAGCTTGTATCTCTTTGGCAGTGATCCTTGTTTTTTTTTCTACCATTCATGCTATCCTTCTGTTCAATCTGGGGTTGATTTTCCTCTTGCGGCTGTGCCCGGGGAGGTTGGCTACAGTTTCGTGGACCTTGAGCTTCTTAATAATATTCGCAATTTTTAAGTAATTAATTTGCATTTTATTACATGACATAAGTATTTGATACATCAGAAAAACAGAACTTAATATTTGGTACAGAAACCTTTGTTTGCTATTACACAGATCATATGTTTCCTGTAGTTCTTGACCAGGTTTGCACACACTGCAGCAGGGATTTTGGCCCACTCCTCCATACAGACCTTCTCCAGATCCTTCAGGTTTGGGGCTGTCGCTGGGGATTACGGACTTTCAGCTCCCTCCAAAGATTTTCTATTGGGTTCAGGTCTGGAGACTGGCTAGGCCACTCCAGGACCTTGAGATGCTTCTTATGGAGCCACTCCTTAGTTGCCCTGGCTGTGTGTTTCGGGTCGTTGTCATGCTGAAAGACCCAGCCACGACCCATCTTTAATGCTCTTACTGAGCGAAGGAGGTTGTTGGCCAAGATCTCGCAATACATGGCCTCATCCATCCTGCCCTCAATGTGGTGCAGTTGTCCTGTCGCCTTTGCAGAAAAGCATCCCCAAAGAATGATGTTTCCACCTCCATGCTTCACGGTTGGGATGGTGTTCCTGGGGTTGTACTCATCCTTCTTCTTCCTCTAAACACGGCGATTGGAGTTTAGACCAAAAAGCTCTATTTTTGTCTCATCAGACCACATGACCTTCTCCCATTCCTCACCTGGATTATCCAGATGGACATTGGCAAACTTCAGACGGGCTTGTACATGCGCTGGCTTGAGAAGGGGGACCTTGCGTGCGCTGCAGGATTTTTATCCATGACGACGTAGTGTGTTACTAATGGTTTTCTTTGAGACTGTGGTCCCAGCTCTCTTCAGGTCATTGACCAGGTCCTGCCTTGTAGTTCCTCATGATCATTGATGCCCCACAAGGTGAGATCTTGCATGGAGCCCCAGATCGAGGGTGATTGACCATCATCTTGAACTTCTTCCATTTTCTAATAATTGCGCCAACATTTGTTGCCTTCTCACCAAGCTGCTTGCCTAGAATAAGCAAGAATTTGTCTTTTTTCACAGCTCCCTTGCTTTATTCTATGACATAGCAACGACATGCATGTATAAATGATACAGTAGCTTTTAATTGCATCACTTTTCAGGGGGAACTATGCATTATTTCAATGAGCTGTCAGGGTGCCAACAAATTTGACCAGATCTGTATGCGAACTCCTCAATTCAGATGTTGCAATGCCTGGAAATGTGTTTAGCAGCTTGCCACATGGTATTTAACTAGTTCTATGGGATTAATTTGACAAGGCGTTAGTCTATATGTAATAACCACACAAAAAACTTAGTTAGTAATTTCTTTCCAAATAATTGTATTTTGTATCTTATTCTTCTTTGTATCTTATTCTTCTCAGACTCTTAATGTAATAACAACGAGAAAATCAGGAAAGTAATGTCTATATGCTCAGATGACTTTCCTGCTGAATGCGTTTTGGATGTTCTTCCAACTCAACTACCCAGTCATGTGGGACAGGGAGGGAAGTATTTTAGGAATTGGATGTTTATGCTCAGTTAAAAATATATTTTCCTTAGATTTCTTAGTCTAAGTATTAACAATAATAACGTTTTGTAGGTGTGTTACTGTATATGTAATCAAAAAATGTTCGAGCACCAGTGGTCTTTATATAGTAAATAGACTCTAAATAGAAAATAAATGGTTAACATCAGGCGGTGGGGGTCGAATCGCTTGCGTGACATCATACTGGACAAAGCCCGGTATAGGAGTGGTTTGTTAAAATCGAACGAATCCTCCTGATCTACATGTAGCTTAACCAAGCATAGCAGGCGTTAATTATTCAATTCTAAGGAGACAACTTAACACTATTAGCGCTTATATTGTTAGGAAAACCAACAAGGGTAGGCACAACTCATCCGAATAAGATCTTTAGCGATTTTTTGTTACATATCACTGCCGCTGGATGGTTGGTGATTCAAAAGTTGCGTTCTCCTAACATGGTAAGTTTTCACAGATTCCTTTATTAATGTGCGTTAGCAGTCAAATACAACTAGAGGAACCAGGGTAATTGCTTTAAGTTTATATTGATTTTGAGCATGAGGTACTACCATTCTTTGTGCTTGCAGATGTGAACATACGATATTTGCAGTCAAGGAGAGACGCCGAATGTATACTAGTGATTAAATAAAAGACTTAACAGTATTTAAAAAACACGTTAAATAACTTCTGTTTAGGTATCATGAGTTTTTTGCTTAGGTCTCATTAGGCATAAGCCCTTGTTGATAGTTGAATTAAATGCAATCTATTTCGCCCCTCCAGACAACCATTCAGTCAACTTAACTGTCCATATGCACCGACATACTAAATGAAAGGCCTAAGAGGTTGATGATATCATATGTTTAGACAAAATACTGAACTTGTTTCAATCAGTTCAAGCTTAGAACATGCAATATCATTACACTGCGATCAGAGATAAAAGGAAGAAATTGTTTAGACCCACATGCAAAGCAACCTGGGTGATTTTATAGATAAGGTATGTTATTAAGATAATCAGGTATATGATCTTAAGTCACAGTTAACTTAGGGCTCACGACCACCAAACAATGTATTTACCCAAATGTGCAGATTCCTTTTATTTTGCTTAACCATAATTGTATGCTGATAGTCTATGACGCCAATTAAAACAAAAACATGTTAACATCGTGGGTCATGGACATCAAGCTTGGATGTTCTCATTGGAATGTAAGTACTAATGAGCCTCAAAACCTAGAACATAGTATACCGTTATTATCATTTAGGATCAGCCATAGCACTGTGTATGAATCTTAGTGGTTACATTTCTCCAGTCCCATCTCTCAGGTTGATACAGGGCGGGTAGAACTGTTTTAACTGCTAATTCAGGCACACACAACGAGAAGGGGAGGTGACCAAGAATCCCATTGTCACTCTAGCAGTGGTTTTCTGCTGAGAAGGAGGAACCTGCTTTAAGGACACCCATCTCTGTAGCATCAGTCCAGCCTTTATATTTGTGTCTATTTGTTATTTATGTGATACTTGACAGAAGCCACTCTATAATGAAATGCCGTTGACAGCCTGCCCGAAGGACTATGTGAGCATGATGAAAAAGATTCTTTGGTCTGATGTGACCAAAACCGAACTGTTAGACCGGAATGGCAAGCACTACTTTTGGTGGAAACAAGGTTTCACTTCTCCTTGAGGGTTAAGTTCCTGTGGTCTGATGATGTCCATTACATGACTGTCAGTGAATTGCAGCTTTGCTTTGTTGGTAGGTACAGCTTCCTGGTGGGATACGATACTATGCCGACAACATGGCTAGGCAGGAAATACAAATAGTTTTTGGGTAAAGAAATAAAAATTACTTTGTATAAGCAAAGTGTTTACCACCGGATACATTCGAGAAGACATTTCAAAACCCCACCCTAAACAAACACGTAATGCCATACAGTCAATGGTCTACGCAAAATATTATTTTTGTTGATCACTATTTTGTCTAGGGGTATCCTCTTAAATGTAGGCCATATTTAATAGACTGTCCAGTTTCAAATATGAATGAACCATTATGAATATTATACTTTTCTAGCAAACGTCACCTATGAATCCATCTGTGGATATGCCAAGTTCAGAATTATTTTCCCCTTTAGTATGCTGCAGTTCATGTTCCTGTCTGTCTGGGGAAGCCGCTGTGGTCAGATGAGGTTGATCTGACCTCCGACATTAAGCTGGCTAATAAAAGCTGGGTGGTGCTGGGAGAGACAAGATTTGCCAGTGCTGGTGGAGTAAGTAGACAGTGGGAAGGAAAATAATGTTGACTAATTCAATAACACGAGGCAAAGAGACACAACCTCAGACAAACCCTGAGTGAAAGTCATCCTCAACTAATGTCAGTTCCCGTGCTTTGCTTACAATGTGAATTTTGATCTAAAAAGCTCTTATAGTATATGTCATATTTTCTCTTAGTTGTCATGTTACCCATGTATGCCACGAGGGTATGACACATGCAAGTGGACGTTATAGCGTGCTTAAAATGCATCAGCTCAGTCGTGTATGATTAGAAGCCTGTGAGGCAGACATACATTCCTACGTATTCAACACTCCCTACCGTGCTAATTTAGTGTTGGGTAGACTGGCAACTGCCTGTTGGAGACACACACACACACACAGATAGCTGCGGTCCAGGTTCCCAGCAACAGTCCTGCTTGGTGTGGAAGTTCCCATTCTGGCCACATCCTTTCTGCTGAGCTCATCTGGAAACTTCATGGAAAGGTTTTCCTCATAGGCTTTCATCTAAGCCAAGGTTTTAACCTGTTCCAACTTCAATGAAATGTGACTAAGTACTGCCCGCACATGACTGTATGCACTCCCGACAATGTCTGGGCGGGCTCCTGATGAGCCGGTGGATGGTGTCCTGGGGGATCTACACCCAGATCTGGATCAGGGCATCAGTGAGCTCCTGGACATTCTGTTGTGCTACTTGGTGGCGTAAGATGCACCGATACATAATGTCCCAGATGTTCTTAATTGGATTCCGGTCTGGGGAACATGAGGGCCTGTCAATGGCATCAATGCCTTCCTCATCCAAGAAGAGCCTACACACTCTGGCTACACGAGGCCGGGCACTGTCCTGCACCACGTGGAGCCCAGGTCCCATTGATCCAGTGTAAAGTCTGACGATGGGTCTGAGGATGTCATCCCTTTACCTAACAGCAGTCAGGGTAGCAGTGGCTAGCAGGTAGAGGTCTGTGCGACCCTCCAAGGATAAGCCTCCCCAGACCATCACTGACTGATGTTACTGGCAGAAAAACATTCCTCCAGACTTGGTGTCATGTACCAGCAATGACAAGGACGCTAGCAAAACTAGAGAAGAATCAGTCAGGAAGAATAAGGAGAGAGCAATTGCCTGTGGCCACCACATGCAAAAAAATATTTTGGGGGGTTGGTTGTATTGCTCTTGCTTCTCCAGTGCATCTATTGTCACTTTTATTTGCCCCAAAACAGGTGAGATTGATTCACAGTCGCTTATGCTTTTAACTGGATAGATTTATATCAATTCAGTTTAATTGAATTGATGTTATACTGTGATGGTTACACGTTCCCTTGAGCAGTGTATTCATCACAAGCATGTTTTACAACTCTCAAGCGTATAATGTAGATAATAGTATAATGTGTTCCTTGGTTATGATCAATTGTTTAGGAGGGGTTTTGTTTTTGTTTTGGTAATCTTGTTAATAGAAGTATAAACAGAAGTGAGTCGCAAGCTAAAAGAGTACATTATTATACCTGTCAGTTTGCCATTCCCTTTGCTTCAGTATGGATGTGTTGTTGCCTATCCACATGGCAACTGCTGCCATAGAGTCATCGCTGAACAGTGAACCCAGTTGGCGTTACTCATCATAGTGCTTGTTGCCCAGTCCCGGATTTTCTCTGTGGGTCGTCCGCAGGGTAAACCAGCTATGTCAGTCAGGAAGGGAGGGGATGACCGGAGTGCTGATGGAGAATACAGTACCCAATATGCCCAAAGGAAATGAGCAGAACAAAAGCAGAGCGGACACAGGTTCTGCTTCTTTCATTTGATAGTATTTATTTTTCAACTTTATAAGGTTCGTAGACAGTAAACACACACACACACACACACACACACACAGTATTTTAGGTGACCCACAGAGAGAGTTGTAACACACGAGAGTTTTGTGTGGCAGGAGTCTCCAGAGTGCCATACATCTGACACTTTCTCACTGTCAAGTGCCCTGAGGCCTCTGGGAGAATGACTCTGCTGTATCCTCTCAGACTGGAAGTACTCTCACTCAACCCCAATGAAAGACACGCCTTGTAATGTACCCAGCTCGTTCTCTCTCACCCTCTCTACCTCTTGCTCTCTCCCGCACGGCTGAATTCCCCACATCACCAAGCACGCCGGTCCGATGTCCACATGAGGTTCTGTTTACATTTTGTTCGCTAGCCGTCTGCCTCGTGTCGGAGAAACCTTCGTCGTGAACCGGTTGAATCCGAGCCGGTCTGATGGTGTCTCTGTGTTTGTCTCCCCAGTGCTGTGTCTGACAACGCTGACCCTGTGGTACCGAGCCCACCCACCCCATGAGGACCATGCTGTGCTACCTGCTGCCCCTGCTGCTGGCTACCCAAGCTCTCGGTGGGTGGTGCCTCCACGTCTCCCCAATGCAAGCCGTTACCCAGAGATCCCAGCCACTGCAATGCGTAAACCCCAGTGCGCGCTAAACCTCGAGCACAGCAGGGTTGACAGTCTTCTCCTTTAACGTGATTGCGTACAAGGCGGTGACGTGCGGTGAGGTCTATGTCTGGGTAGGCAACGAGAAACGCACGGAAGTCTGATCTACTCAGTACTCCCCAGCAAATCAATTCAACGTGTTGTTAGGTTGGAAGCGTTCACGTTTAACGGGGATCTGTGCCGTCGTGGTCCCATACACAGGTCTATTGAGACTGCCCTGGACAATTCCCCATGCAAATAAATGTTTTTACTACATCGATCTCAGCAAGTTTACGTAACACGTATCCCCGGTTTTATGTGCGTGAAACACAAAGTAAGCAATTGAGTACACGAGTAGGAAAAAATAAAATGAATCGGAAATCTCGCTAGCGGTGTGGAAGCATTATATAATTAACTAATTAACCAGTACATGAAAATGCTAATCCCACATTGCATTTTTATTTTCCACTTTTGCCTGCATTATTTTAGTCAATATGAAAATGCAATTATGTGATTTGAATTTTCATGTACTGGTATGCTCATTTGCTGTGTTATGTCCTTCTATATTGTCAGGGAACTGGAAAGCCTGTGGGTAGAAGGAAGTGACATAACTACGCCAAAAGTCCTGTGCTTTTCCATATTTCTGTAAGACAAAATAATACGCATGTGCCAACTGTCAAAATAGTTGGTATTCATTTGAACTACCTTTATGAGGAACAGAGCCCTTGACTGTTAAAGGGAGACGGGAGTGGTGGAGAGGGATTTAGCCAATACACTTCTTCCGCACATTGTTTTTTAATCCACAAAACCAAAATGAAATTTTCTTGGAGCTATTAAAATGTCATTTCTGTTGACAAATCACTTCAGAAAAAAGAATATTCATTTGAAACGCAACATCATACATTCCTATTTCTCCCGAATATCCCAGACATACCCAGATTGCATGTCACTGGGAGAAGGTTCAAGTTAGGCTTTCCAAACAAAAAGTGAAGCGGAAAACTTTGCAAAATGGGACCTTTTTTATTGTAGTCCCTGTAAAATGTGACATTTAGAAGGTCAAGGTTTCACAACTGGAAAGCTCCACCCGGACAGTGAAAACTTGATGGGTTTGTCCTTTGTCAGGCTGAACCAGAATATGGCCTTGGGGAGGCTGGTAGGAGGAGGTACTGCCTGACAAAAGGCAAGCCAAGAGGGGGGATTTTCTACAGGAAGTCAGAGCGTGTAGAGGGGTGGTTGCCCAACCTTTTCTAAGGGGCAGTGTGGGATGGGAGTGAGCTGGGAGCAGGGCATCATTTGGGCCTGGTGCTGTCCCTGGCCTGCTCATTACTGGCTCAGCATCTGGGACGGTCTCTTTGTAGCTGTGCTAATATTGATATGTTAATTGGGACAAGTTGTAGCCAATAGAGATAAGGGGAGGCTAATAGGGAGGTTTTTATGGTTATCGGGATGTGTCATAGTTTATAGGGATGTGTCATAGTTTATATGGATGTGTCATAGTCCATAGGGATGTGTCATAGTTTGTAGGGATGTGTCATAGTTTGTAGGGATGTGTCATAGTCCGTAGGGATGTGTCATGGTTCGTATGGATGTGTCATGGTTCGTATGGATGTGTCATGGTTCAAATGGATGTGTCATGTTTCATATGGATGTGTCACTGTCACGAGGTAGCCAGGAGACGGGACACATTTGCAGAGTCTTTGTAGTATCCATATTTATTTAAAGGTTTTAAATGGAAACTTACTTGGATATTGAAAACAACAAAAACAAGAACGGTTTAACTGGCCGGAACAGAGGCATATAGCACAAACAATAATCCACAATGAGTGGGCAAAAACATGGACCTGAAGTAGGCTCCACAATTAGAGACAACAGACAACAGCTGTCTCTAACTGGGGAGCCCAAACATCACCATAGAGATGCCTAGAGGCACCTCTATGTGGCATGCCCTGGCTGTGAGCCCTGGGCACACAGCCAGGACGTGACAGTCACAGTTCTTAGGGATGTGTCGTGGTTCATAGTTGTAGATATGACCGAAATGACTGGCTACTCCATCTTTGTACCTAATTCTGATATTTTACTAAACTATTGGCATAGCTGATCTGATGGATCAGGAGACGGAACAGAATTGGGCTACGTGTGTAAATACAACCTCTTGGAGAAAAGTGTGATCATTAAAAATTAACTTTGGTTTTGAATGCAGTCAATAGGCCGTAGGTCAAGGAGGAGGAAATTGGATGTCTTAATCAACTTTTTAGAGCCACTGACTTCACCAATAATGATGATATTGAACAATTACCTTTTGAAGAAACTTTATCTGACATTTATACATATAATCCTAATTTATATAGTAGCCTAGACAGTGATCTCTGTGGCCTAGTAGATTTCTCTTAAAATTTTGCTCTTGGAATCTAGCATCCAAACAGTGCAGCACTGTAACCCCCCATTGAATGAATGAAAAGAGACATCTGTTCATTTGTTAAAGTCTAATATGTTTAGTAACTCTCATTAGGCCAATTGAATTTGTAGCCCCAATTAAAATGTATGCGTGCTTCTCTGTGTAGGCCACAATATCATTGACTGTGGCTACATTAGTGTTGTGTTGAACCACGACACAGTGGGCTCTTAATCCATGTTCTCTAAATTGTCTTTTTCATGGACATCTGTTCAAAATTATAATTCTACATGTTTAATAGTCTCATGACAGATTGGTATAAGCAATCTGCTAAAATGTTTTGCTACATGTTGGAAAGATGTTGGACAATGGCTATTAAGCCATTAAATACCCCTATCAATGTCTCCTGTTAAACCATTAAATACCCTTATGAATGTCTCCTCTTAAACCATTAATTTCCCTTATCAATGTCTCCAGCTAAACCATGAATTACCCTTATCAATGTCTTCAGTTAAACCATTAATTACCCTTATCAATGTCTCTTGTTTAACCATTAAATACCCTTATCAATTTCTCTTGTTTAACCATTACATACCCATATCAATGTCTCCTGTTAGACCATTAATTACCTTTATAAATGTCTACTGTTAGACCATTAAATGCCCTTATGAATGTCTCTTCTTAAACCATACTTTTCCCTTTTCAATGTTTCCTGTTAGACCACTAAATACCCTTATCAATGTATCCTGTTAAACAGTTAATTACCCCTTTCAATGTCTGCTGTTTATCCACTAATTACCCTTATGTATGTCTCCTGTTAAACCATTAATTACCCTTATGAATGTTTTCTGTTGAACCATTAATTACCCTTATGAATGTCTCCTGTTTTACCGTTAATTACCCTTATCAATGTCTCCTGTTAGATCATTTAAAACGTTCATGAATGTTTGCTGTTAAACCATTAATTACCCTAATCAATGTATCTTATTTAACCATTAATTACCCTTATCAATGTCTCCTGGTAAATCAGTAAATACTTTTATTAATGTCTCCTGTTAAACCATAAAATCCCCTTATCAATGTCTCCTGGTAAACCAATAAATACTCTTATCAATGTCTCCAGTTAAACCAGAACATTCCCTTATCAATGTCTCCTGTTAAATCCTTAAATACCCTCATGATTTTCTCCTGTAAGACCATTAAATACCCTTATCAATGTCTCCTGTTAGACCATTAAAACCCCATATGAATGTTTGTTGTTAAACCATAAAATACCAGTATCAATGTCTGCTGTTATATCATTAAATACCCTTATCAATGTCTCCCAGTGAACCATAACATTCCTGTATCAATGTCTCCTGTTAAACCATAAAATACCCTTATCAATCTCTCCTGTTAAACCATAAAATGTCCTTATCAATGGCTCCTGTTAGACCTTAAAAACACAGTGTTTCCTCCGTTACACTATTAAATAACAGTGTCTATGTCTGCTCTGTTACACCACCCATTTCTTTTACACTAGATGACACATCGAGGCCAGCACCATCACTCTGCACTCTGACCAATGCCAGTGTCCTGTCTTGATAGGAACATTTTGCTTTGCACAGCTGTTGTCAGTTTTTCTGCAAAGGGACCCGTCCCTTCGTTTGTTTCAAGATCCAAATACCTTTAATGCTAGACTGGTAAACCTCCTTGGCGGGGTTTCTCTGAGGTAATGGGCAGAAACAGCAGCCCGCTAAGTAGCCAGGGCCCAGTATCCAGGCTCCGTGAGCAGCAGCGGATGAGAGGAAGTAGAACAGGCACCGGTAGTGGAAGCCAAAGCATTAACAGCATGTTGTCTGCCTAATCACTTGTTGTCATGCTGTGTCTGTTCTGTCAGTACTGCCACCGGGCCTCCACCATTTGCAGCTGCTCACAACCGCCTGCCTGCTCTCGTGGCATCCACACATCAAAAGGGAAATTGGATCTGTGCAAATGCAAAGGCCGCAAGCTGAAATGGATTCAGTTTTAATGACCAAAGTGATTCAGATTAATTAGTAGAATTGAGTTGATCTCATCTGGTGTGGCAGTCCGCAAGAGGTTGCCGTTATGGCGAGGGCCTGAAGCGGTAGCCGTTATGGCGAGGGCCTGAAGAGGTAGC
>JACXGK010014248.1:0-11934 GCA_016801125.1 Novumbra hubbsi
GCATGTTTATGTCATGCGGCATGTTTATCAATGTCTCTGGGTAGGCTCTGAAGGGTAATCATTTAGCATGTTTATGTCATGCGGCATGTTTATCAATGTCTCTGGGTAGGCTCTGAAGGGTAATCATTTAGCATGTTTATGTCATGCGGCATGTTTATCAATGTCTCTGGGTAGGCTCTGAAAGGGCAATCATTTGCATGTTTATTTCATGCGGCATGTTTATCAATGTCTCTGGATAGGATCTGAAAGCCAGAGGGTAATCATTTAGCATGTTTGTGTCATGCATCCATGTTTATCAGTTGTAAAGTGGTGTAATTTAGATTTAGTTTTTCAAAAGTAGACTGGTGTAGTTCATCATCTGAATGTACTTGTTGTGTTATTTAAAAGGAGCTAATTCAAAGCAATGGATTTCAAAAATACAATAAAGAACACCCTTGTAAAGATTATGTAGATGCTTATTAGTAAAAATGTTAGAAACAATTATAGAAATATATAAATTACAACATAATCTGTAGTAGATTATCTGCAAATACTCTGATCTCTAACATACCAACTGGACTGGTCACTAACATCTAAAGGGGAACTCCCCTATGTAAACTCCCATGACTTAAAGCCAGACCTTGTGGCTGTGTTGGTATTACCTGGTCTAGAGCAGTATCTTTAGACAGCCGTCGTAGCCGAGATTCCAGAGTGACAATCTTTGCCTCTTTACGAACAATCTCTATTTGCATCTCATCACTCTTCTCCTCCAACTCTCTGATCTACCCCACACCCACACAAACACACATTTACACACACATACATGCACTTGGTATGTCAAAACAAAACAGTTATATTTGAAAAGTATTCATGTTATCATTAACCTAAAAAGAATGTAGTCCAAACCCTAACTGAAATATATTCCTTATACTAATTTATTCATAAGAATGTAGTCCAAACCCTAACTGAAATATATTCCTTATACTAATTTATTCATAAGAATGTAGTCCAAACCCTAACTGAAATATATTCCTTATACTAATTTATTCTAACCCTAAATTAAACCTAACACAAATCAGATTAATAATCCTAACCATAATAAAATTATATCCCTAATAATATTATGGTTATCTAACCCTGGTAATCTAACCCTTGTCTAATCCCAACCCTAACCACGAAGCGCTCCATCACCTGTTTCCTGTATTTGTCTTTATCAACCAGACCCTGTGAGAAATGATGTTGTGCTTCATCTCTAGCCCGGAATGCCTGTTTACACACACACACACACACACATACACACAATCATTTAAAGCACTTCAATAAATCCAGTCAGTTGAACACAGAAACTGCATCAGCAGGCCTGGCTGACTGGTGAATCTAGTTCTCATCAACATTATTTTAGTAACCTTTCTTATTCTTAACCTTTTTTTATTCTCATAATTATCTGACTAGCTCAAACCCTAACTGCATTACCTGATCTCTGAAATATCTGACAAACCCTAACCCTAACTGCATTACCTGATCTCTGAATTATCTGACTAGCTCAAACCCTAACTGCATTACCTGATCTCTGAATTATCTGACAAACCCTAACCCTAACCGCATTACCTGATCCCTGAATTATCTGACAAACCCTAACTGTATTACCAGGTCTCTGAATTATTTGACTAAATACAACCCTAACTGTTACCTGATCACCTAACTATCTGACTAAATCTAACCCTAACTGTATTACCTGATCTCTGAATTATCTGACAAGCTCTAAACCTAACTGTATTACCTGATCTCTGAATTATCTGACAAACTCTAACCCTAACTGCATTACCTGATCTCTGAATTATCTGACAAACTCTAACCCTAACTGCATTACCTGATCTCTGAATTATCTGACAAACCCTAACTGTATTACCAGGTCTCTGAATTATCTGACTAAATCTAACCCTAACTGTTACCTGATCTCCTAATTATCTGACTTACTCTAACCATAACTGTGTTACATGATCTCCCAATTATCTGACTAAATCTAACCCTAACTGTTACCTGATCTCCTAATTATCTGACTTACTCTAACCATAACTGTGTTACATGATCTCCCAATTATCTGACTAACTCTAATCATAACTGTGTAACATGATCTCCCAATTATCTAACTAACTCTAACCATAACTGTGTTACCTGATCTCCTAATTATCTGACTAACTCTAATCATAACTGTGTAACATGATCTCCCAATTATCTGACTAACTCTAACCATAACTGAGTTACATGATCTCCTAATAATCTGACTAACTCTAACCATAACTGTGTTACCTGATCTCCTAATTATCTGACTAACTCTAACCATAACTGTGTTACCTGATCTCTCTCCTTCTCCACTTCTTCCAACTGGATGGTGATAGTGTTCATGCGATTTCTGTACATCTCACAGTCCTTCTGCAGGGTTGAGCTCTTTAACTCCAGATCCTCTTTCTCCTGCAAGTACTACACCACACACACACACCATACATATACACACAAAAATACATAGTAACATGTAACAGTGTCTGTTGGGTTAGAGTTGAACCATGACCCATTTTATTTAATGTAACAGTGTCTGTTTGGTTAGGGTTGAACCATGACCCATCGAGTTTAATGTAACAGTGTCTGTTTGGTTAGGGTTGAACCATGACCCATTTAGTTTAATGTGACAGTGTCTGTTTGGTTAGGGTTGAACCATGACCCATTTAATTTAATGTAACAGTGTCTGTTTGGTTAGGGTTGAACCATGACCCATTTAATTTAATGTAACAGTGTCTGTTTGGTTAGGGTTGAACCATGACCCATTTAGTTTAATGTAACAGTGTCTGTTTGGTTAGGGTTGAACCATGACCCATTTAGTTTAATGTAACAGTGTCTGTTTGGTTAGGGTTGAACCATGACCCATCAAGTTTAATGTAACAGTGTCTGTACTGTATGTGTGTAACATGTGTGTGTGTGTGTGTGTGTACTGTATGTGTGTACCAAGTGTGTGTGTGTACTGTATGTGTGTACCATGTGTGTACGTGTGTACTGTATGTGTGTACCGTGTGTGTGTACTGTATGTGTGTAACGTGTGTGTGTGTGTGTACTGTTTGTGTGTACCGTGTGTGTGTGTGTACTGTGTGCGTGTACCATGTGTGTGCGTGTACTGTATGCGTGTACCATGTGTGTGCGGGTACTGTATGTGTGTACCATGTGTGTGCGTGTACTGTATGTGTGTACCAAGTGTGTCTGTGTACTGTATGTGTGTAACATGTGTGTGTGAGTGTACTGTATGTGTGTACCATGTGTGTGTGTGTACTGTATGTGTGTAACATGTGTGTACTGTATGTGTGTAACATGTGTGTGTACTGTATGTGTGTAACATGTGTGTGTGCGTACTGTATATGTGTAACATGTGTGTGTGCGTACTGTATGTGTGTACCGTGTGTGTGTGTACTGTATGTGTGTAACATGTGTGTGTGTGTGTACTGTATGTGTGTACCATGTGTGTGTGTACTGTATGTGTGTACCATGTGTGTACGTGTGTACTGTATGCGTGTACAATGTGTGTGCGTGTGTACTGTATGTGTGTACAATGTGTGTGTGTACTGTATGCGTGTACTATGTGTGTGTGTGTGTACTGTATGTGTGTACCGTGTGTGTGTACTGTATGCGTGTACTATGTGTGTGTGTGTGTACTGTATGTGTGTACCATGTGTGTGCGTGTACTGTATGTGTGTACCGTGTGTGTACTGTATGCGTGTACTATGTGTGTGTGTGTGTGTGTACTGTATGTGTGTACCATGTGAATGTGTACTGTATGTGTGTACCATGTGTGTGTGTGTGTGTGTTACCTTGTCTCGTAACTCTTCGGCCTGCCTCATTTCTTCATGTAGGTTGTAGAGTCGGTTCACCAGATCTTGGCGGTCCTCCAGCGCCTCCTGTCTGTCATGTTCCAGAATGTCCACGATGGCCTTGTCAGATGCAGGCAGGGGCCCTGGCTACACACACACACACACACATTGACACGCATGTACACAAATAGACACACACACACATTGACACACCCATATACACACAGACATACACATTGACACACACACACACACAGACATACATGCATACACATACAAGCATACATGCACAGACACACACACACATTGACACACCCAAAAACACACATATACACACACCACAGACATAGACACACACACTTCAATGCATAATTTATATATCATTTATAATTATATTCCTGTATCAATAACCTTGTCGAGTGTTAATCAAAGTGTGACATTTTGTTGTTATTAATAAAGCTCTATAGAAAGTCGGCATTGGTGTTTTTATTGTATTTGTTATTTTTGTATTCTGCTACATGCTACATGCTACAATATATGAGTAACACTTAGGCGGTAGGGTTATTATATGAGTAACACTTAGGTGGTAGGGTTATTATACGAGTAACACTTAGGTGGTAGGGTTAATATACGAGTAACACTTAGGTGGTAGGGTTATTATACGAGTAACACTTAGGTGGTAGGGTTATTATACGAGTAACACTTAGGTGGTAGGGTTATTATACGAGTAACACTTAGGTGGTAGGGTTATTATACGAGTAACACTTAGGTGGTAGGGTTATTATACGAGTAACACTTAGGTGGTAGGGTTATTATATGAGTAACACTTAGGTGGTAGGGTTAATATATGAGTAACACTTCGGTGGTAGGGTTAATATATGAGTTACACTTAGGTGGTAGGGGTGATTATATGAGTAACAATTAGGGGGTGGGTTATTGTATGAGTAACACTTAGGGTTATTATATGAGTAACATTTAGAGAGTAGGGTTTTTATGAGTAACACTGTGGGGGTAGGCTCTCTGACGTCATTTGATTAGGCAGGCAGTATCTACATTCATAATGATATTGTGGTATGTTATGAGAATACAAATATAGAGGAAGTTCAGATTTTACCTTCAAATTCAAATTTGCTTGTTCACTTTTTATGACACAAATGTATTATTGCTAACATTATAAATCAGTATTTTAAGTGAGCTATGGTGAAATTCACATACTAGAGATATAGGTTAAGGGACATGTACCTGTACGATAGATTGTAGCTCCTGTAGTTTGATCTTCAGAACCTCATTCTCTCTCTCCAGTTCGTAGATCTGTTCTTTTCTGGGACGGTTCTCAATGTCGTTTTTAAGTTTTAGACTCTGTCTTCTTTCCATCTTACATTCCTCTTCCAGCTTGTTGAGTCTGTGTTTCAGCTGGTCAATCTAATGATAACAATAATTAGTAACATTAATAATAAAAATAATAGTACATAAAATTGCAGAAATAACAGTGTATATGTGAATGCGCTTATGTGGATGTGTATGAGTGTGTATGTAATGTACCAGTCAAAAGTTTGGACACATCTACTCATTTCAACGCATTTAGCAAAAAATCTCAGATTTGGACTCCTCCTTTTTCTCAAATTTGGACCGATGTCCCTTTACTCATGTTTCTTGGCCTAAGCATCTTTCTCTAAACCACAACTGGGGTTCTTCGGTTGTGGTTTCTTTGCTGCAATATATCTATAAAAGCAGGATTTATGCAATCTTCTTGACAGTTGACAACGGAGCATCTGTGAATTATTTATGGGCACTGGAATATGAGGAGCAGTGAAATAATAATTTATGAGACTGGTAACTGAAATAAATGGTATCCTCTGCAGCAGAGGCAACTCTGTGTCTTCATTTACTGTGGCTGTCCTCCTTTCATTATAGCACCTGAAGGTTTTAGCATAATTAACTGTTCATTCCATAATATGAGATGTTCATGCCATAATATGGCCTACTACAATATAGACAAGATTTTGATGGTCATGATTTTGTGTTGGTGTTTTTATGCGTGTGTTTCTATGCGTGTGTTTGTGTGTGTGTGTTTTTATGCGTGTGTGTGTGTGTTTTTATGTGTGTGTGTACCTCCAGCTGCAGGTCTCTGCTCCTCATCACAGCCATGTTCTTCTCCTCACTGAGGGTCGCATACCTCATTGCTAGTTTATAGTTCTCATCCTTCACCCTCAACAGCTCATCATTATAATTATTCCTCTCTTCCTTCATCTTGTTATATCCTGTAACCAGAGAACAAGAGTGATGTTACATAAACAACAACACAACAGTAATTAGTGAAATGTAATATCCTGTTACCACAATAATTATGTTACATAAACAATAACACAACAGTAATTAGTGAAATGTTATATCCTGTAATCACGACAATTTTATGTTATACTGTCATGCTAAAATTTGTTGGTACCCTTACAGCTCATTGAAATAATGCTTTCTTCCTCATGAAACGTTATGACATTATAATCTACTGTATCATGTTTACTTGCATGCCTTTGGTATGTCATAGAATAAAGCAATGGTGCTGTAAAAAAATAAATATTATTGCTTATTATTCTAAAATGGCTTGGACACATTTATTGGTAACCCTTAGAAAAGTAATAAATTGGATTATAGTGGTATTTTAACCTGATTGGTTTCTTAAGTATCACGTCATCACTCTTGTAATCACTCATTCAGCCATTTAAATTGAGAAAATTTGTCACTGTACTGTTTGGTATCATTGTGTGCACCACACTGAACATGGACCAGAGAAAGCAAAGTTGTCTGAGGAGATCAGAAAAAAAATAATAGACAAGCAATATAAAGGTAAAACTATAAGACTCTAAGCAGTTTGATGTTCCTGTGACAACAGTTGCAAATGATATTAAGAAGTTCAAGGTCCATGGAACTGTAGCCAACCTCCCTGGGCTCGGCTGCACGACGGAGATCAACCCCAGATTGAACAGAAGGATAGTACAAAAGGTGGGAAAAAGAACCAAGGATTACTGCCAAAGAGATACAAGCTGAAATCCCAGATGAAGGTAAATCAGTTTCAGATCTGTCAGGAATTTGCTAAAATACATTTTGACAAGCCACAATTCTCCTGGGAGAATGTCCATTGGACAGAGCTTTTTGACACAAGACACAAAATTACGCTTTCAAAGTGTCAGACCATGGCTGAGGGCCCCTGGCCTTCTCCATGTTCCCGGGGATCACAGTCAGGCCATGGCTGGGGGCCTCTGGCCTTCTCTATGTTCCCTGGGCTCACAGTCAGTGACTCTGCCACCTGTTTGTTCTCGCTAATTGGGGGCTGCTGTAACCAGTTGTCCCTAATTGGGCAGCCTACTTTAGTTGCCTTGCTTTGTTCAGTCATTGTTGGATAATTTCTTAAGCTTGTTTATAACCTCTGTTGCGGCCAGCCTTTCATTTGTTGTTTTTCCGGCTAGTTTTTACAAGTTGAGCCTAAATTAATGTTCCATGCTTTACCGCTGCGCCTGTGTCCTAACTCTTGGCTGTGACACAAAGAAAAGAACACCATACCTACAGTGAAACATGGAAGAGGCTCTGATATGTTTTGGGGCTGCTTTGCTGGATCTGGCACAGGGTGCCTTGAATCTGTGCAGGGCACAATGCAAAGACTATAAAGTAATTGTAGAGCGAAACATACAACCCAGTGTCAGTTTCAAGTTATATAGAGAAAATAGTGTATTTTTGTGGAGGGGTTAAACAAACTCGAAACTTGTTTTTTTGGGAAGGGGTAGCTCAACCGTATAAACAAACAGTAATTAGTGAAATGTAATATCCTGTAACCGTGAGAATTATGCTATATTAACAACATAACAGTAATTTGTAAAATGTAATATAATGAAAAGATGATTAGTGATAGTAAATACATTTAAGGTTAGTAATTGAAGAAATGTTTAGTGATTGTTACAGAGGAATCAGAATGAAAATCGATAATTTGCCTAAGTTCATAAATTGCTTGGAGTAATTGTTGGACTGTCTCTATGCCTTAAACCCACAAGCCATCTAAGGAGATAAGGTCAGCTTTTAAAAGAAAATGTATATGATTTTGTCCCACAATTGATTAAGGTTATTTCGTTTTAAAATTGTTGGTTATTACAAAGTTCTATCAAATCGCTGATGTTGCACTAACCCTAGATCAACCCTGCTCTCCCTAAGTGAAAACGTGGTTTGCATGTCAGACAAGACAAATATTAAATATTCATTGGTATTCCCCTTTATTACATTAAAGAGATTTTTAGTCATTTCACTGGGAGAATTAAAAGGAGCATGTTAAGTGACTTTTGTGTTGTTGAGTTACTACACTGGGAGAATTAAAAGGAGCATGTTAAGTGACTTTTGTGTTGTTGAGTTACTACACTGGGAGAATTAATAGCTGCATGTTAAGTTACTTTTGTGTTGTTGGGTTATTACACTGGGAGAATTAATAGCTGCATGTTAAGTTACTTTTGTGTTGTTGAGTTACTACACTGGGAGAATTAATAGCTGCATGTTAAGTTACTTTTGTGTTGTTGATTTACTACACTGGGAGAATTAATAGCTGCATGTTAAGTTACTTTTGTGTTGTTGAGTTACTACACTGGGAGAATTAATAGCTGCATGTTAAGTGACTTTTGTGTTGTTGAGTTACTACACTGGGAGAATTAATAGCTGCATGTTAAGTGACTTTTGTGTTGTTGAGTTAGTACACTGGGAGAATTAATAGCTGCATGTTAAGTGACTTTTGTGTTGTTGAGTTACTACACTGGGAGAATTAATAGCTGCATGTTAAGTGACTTTTATGTTGTTGAGTTACTACACTGGGAGAATTAATAGCTGCATGTTAAGTGACTTTTGTGTTGTTGAGTTAGTACACTGGGAGAATTAATAGCTGCATGTTAAGTGACTTTTGTGTTGTTGAGTTACTACACTGGGAGAATTAATAGCTGCATGTTAAGTGACTTTTGTGTTGTTGAGTTACTACACTGGGAGAATTAATAGCTGCATGTTAAGTGACTTTTGTGTTGTTGAGTTACTACACTGGGAGAATTAATAGCTGCATGTTAAGTGACTTTTGTGTTGTTGAGTTACTACACTGGGAGAATTAATAGCTGCATGTTACATGCAGGAAAAAGAAAAAAGGATTACTACACCACAGAAAATCAGTGTCAAAAGATTTGACACAGACTATTAGTGTTAGTGTTTTATTCCTTATGATCAAAAAATAGTATGCATCAAATACGATTAAATAAGCCATGATCATCAGTCATTATTATCATCATAATTAAGAGGTCTCTGTTTACTTTGCTGGAAGGCAGACAGCTCCTGATTGGCCAGGCGTAGTTTCTTGTGCTCATCCTCTAGGGTGCGATTTTTGCCGATGATGTCCACTCTCTGGACGTCTTTAGCCTTGGCGAGCTTCTGCAACTTAATGACCTCGTTCATCAGGAACTGGGTCAGTCCTTCATGTCCCTCTTCCACTACGCAGATGCACACACATGAAAAACACACAAACAAACACATAACGTGACACATCATAACTCTTTACAGTGTTTGTATTCTAAAATATACAGTGGGGCAAAAAGTATTTAGTCAGCCACCAATTGTGCAAGTTCTCCCACTGAAAAAGATGAGAGAGGTCTGTAATTTTCATCAGCCAGAAATCTTGCTTGTTTGTAGGTGACCAAATACTTATTTTCCACCATAATTTGTAATTCAATTCAATCCTACAATGTGTTTTTCTGGATTTTTTTTTTCTCATTTTGTCTGTCATAGTTGAAGTGTACATATGATGAAAATTACAAGCCTCTCTCATCTTTTTCAGTGGGAGAACTTGCACAATTGATGGCTGACTAAATACTTTTTTGCCCCACTGTATGTTGGTTAAAGTTGTTTGCACATGTGTGTGTTTCATTTAGCGTGTATGGAGCAGAACTCCCCCCATAGCTGTTGAATTGTATAAAGAGCCAAACGCAAAACATAAAACTGAAACATGAAATTAGATTTATCAGTGTACAACTACCCTGTTACCAAAATGAATTTAACCTTTAGGTTCCTGCTTTACATCCATTTACTAACTGAAAGATCTGTAGATGTCAGTGAAGACGCATCTGCAAAAGACATGAACGTAACATAGCAGATGGAATCTGTGAAGTAGGGATAAATGCAATGCGGTAACCGAGCTATAACGTTTTCTAGCGTAATGTCGCCCCCCAAAAATGTTTTCATTCAAGCGTTTTATAACTATATTTAGAGATGATTTGGTGGGTGAATCTGAGTTAGGGTCCCTTTTGCTGGAGTAGTGATTTGTCCTTCAAATACTGTGTGAGAGCTAACTACAACCATTCACATCTTTTCATTAAATATGTTGTCCATGCATGTGTGTGTGTTAGGGTTACCAACAGTAGTGGAGAATCTCCTGGTGAATCTGTGGGTGTGTGTGTGGAGAATCTCCTGGTGAATCTGTGTGTGTGTGTGCATAATCTCCTGGTGAATCTGTGGGTGTGTGGGTGTGTGTGTGGAGAATCTCCTGGTAAAACTGTGTGTGTGTGTGTGTGCAGAATCTCCTGGTGAATCTGTGTGTGTGTCTGTCGTTCACCAACAATAATGGAGAATCTCCTGGTGAATTTGTGTCTGTGTGTGTGTCAACAACAATAGTTGAGAATCTCTCAGTGAATTTGTGTGTGTATGTGTGTCTCGCCAACAATAGTGGAAAATCTTCTGGTGTGTTTATTTGTGCGTGTGTGTGTGTCTCATTAACAATAATGGAGATTCTCCTGGTGAGTTTGTGTGTGTGTGTCTCACCAACAATAGTAGAGAATCTAGTGTGTGTGTGTGTCTCACCAACAATAGTGGAGAATCTCCTGGTGGGTTCATTGCCTGTGACCAGCTTATAGAGGTCTGGGTAGTAGAACTCCAGACTCTCCAGAAACACCACATAGCCACGCTCTCCTTTGCCATGAAGGATGTCTAGCAGACGACCTACACACACACACACACACACACAGACAGGCACACACACACATACACACACACAGACAGGCATACACACACACACGCACAGACAGGCACACACAGACAGGCACACACACACACAGAGACAGGCACACACACACATACACACACACACACAGACAGGCACACACACACACGCACACACAGACAGGCACACACACACACACACACACGCACACAGAGACGGGCACACAAACACATACACACAAACAGGCAGACATCCGGAGTAGAAAGAATTGTAATTAGTGCCAGCCCAGTAATATTTTAAAGGTGTGCTTTTTATTAATGTCACAGCCAAAAATCCTAATTTGATTGTTCAAAAAATCTACAATAAAACCCTCCAACCTGCGCGGTTGACCTTGGAAGCCAACAGGGGGGAACTTAACACCTCATCTTCGTCCTGCTCGTCCAGCACCTTGCATTGGCGCAGGTAGGGAGTCAATTTCCCAGGGGAGATGTAGCGACTCAGGAGGTTCCTGTTACTCTCCACGGACTCCCACAGAGCCTCTGTGTTCACCTCCACACCATTCTCCATCACCTACAAACACCCCATATTCATTACTTGAGAGTTTCGAACATTTTAGGAAACACAAATACAAACAAAGGTTTGAAGATAGCCTCAGTTAATGTGTTAGTCCAGTACCCAATTGGGTTAATGTGTTGGCCCAGTACCTGAAACGGTCATTTGTATCGGCTTAGTATCTTAGCTAATTTGTGTCTGTTCAGTACCTGAACTAGTTTATGTGTTGTTTACATGTTGGCCCTATACTCGGATGGGTTGATGTGTTGGCCCAGTTCCTGAAAAGGTTAGCAGGTTGGCCTAGTACCTGACAGAGTTAGCAGGTTGGCCTACTACCTGACAGAGTTAGCAGGTTGGCCTACTACCTGACAGAGTTAGCAGGTTGGCCTAGTACCTGACAGAGTTAGCAGGTTGGCCTACTACCTGACAGAGTTAGCAGGTTGGCCTACTACCTGACAGAGTTAGCAGGTTGGCCTACTACCTGACAGAGTTAGCAGGTTGGCCTACTACCTGACAGAGTTAGCAGGTTGGCCTACTACCTGACAG
>JACXGK010014250.1:0-11811 GCA_016801125.1 Novumbra hubbsi
GAAACACAGAAATTGTGGGTCACACTGACTTTTCCTGAGGATTGGATGCCTTTGTAAAGGGCCGCAGCGATGAGCAGCCATCCCAGAAGCAGACAGAGAGCCAGATGCCAGACCACTGGACCAGTCTCATCTAGACCACTGGACCTTTGTAAGGTCACCAGGCTGGGTGGGACACAGACAGATTGACAGACAGATTGACCACACATCTTTAAACACACAACCTGGCTTTCCAAATAGACAACCTTCGTTTTTTCAACCTATGAAACCAATCTTAACGTGTGGTCAACATTAAAACGTAAGGTTGAGTGTGTGTTACTCACTCCCAGTACTGTTCACTGGGGCTCTGTATTGGGACGCTGATAAGGTCTTTCTCTGGACAGGTGTGATTCTCCCACAGCGTCATGTTGCCTGTAAGTATTGACTCACTCCGGTTGGCCGTAGTTGTAATGTTGCACATCTCTGTAGAGACCAGAAGTCTTTGGTCAGAGTGGATGTTTCCTTGTCACTCATTTCAGGTCCACCTGTGTCCCAGGTTTCCTCTCAGCCAAGTAAGAAGGAAGAGTAAAAGCTGCACAACAGGGAAACGTGGGTACAAAGTTGTAAAACAGCTACCTCGAGGTGTGAGACTACAGTCACTGTTGGACCAGTCGAAACAGTCGCTCCATGGCAGAGGGAACTGGAAGGAAGCAAACAGGTAGTAGAGACTGTATGCAATGATGACATTGTAGTAGATGCCTACGAGTGTACTGAGCACAACCATGGCCACACCCACACCTGGAGAGGATAGAGGAAGGGTAAGGGTGACACCAGCATGCTTTAAGGATCTGGATTCTAGCAGTGAATTTGAAATTATATAATTACTATGATGCTCAAGTGCTGAATGGCAGCTTTCAGTATAATATATTGATTGAAACAGCATGTTCTGTACTTGAAATAAGCCCTGGCGTTACTAGTGTTTTGACAGATTTCTTTTGTATTGTCCCTCTTAAAGCACAAATACCACATGGGTCCTACAGTATGGCTAAACTAAACAATGCAAATAATACTGCACTACATTGCTGCAACTGCTGTCAAAGAGTTAGGATTGTGTGTGTCCCCCAATATATATTAGAATGAAGTCCTTGCTGCGCAGTCTATAGTCGTCTACCTCACTCCGCATGTTCGGGATGAGATGGAAAAGGCGTGAACCAGTCTGTGGCAACAATGTGATGCCATCTCATCAGCACTAAGCATCCTCCTGGTGGAACGTTTCAGGTTGTTCTTGTTGGCAAAACTATACAGGCTGTTCCAGACTGGTGTGTATCATGTTTTGTAGATTTTAGTTCTAGAAACACTGAATAGCGACTGGCTGTTAGACTAGAGTCTGAGAGGTTAATGGATGAAATGAATGGGTTACCTTGAAATATGGGCAGTACCCTCCACACATTGATGGGACCTTGGCTGCAGAACTGACCTATGGCACTTTCCAAGAAGAACATAGGAATACCAGCAAAGGCCAGCATAATGAAATACGGGATGAGGAAAGCACCTGGATGGAGGATAGGTGGGGAGAGGGTGAGAAAGAGGCAGGAAAAATAAAACACATGTGTGAGTATCAGTTTGCCAGTTGATGGTAGGACTGTGTAAAACCTCAAGGCGAAAGCAATGTATACTGCACCTTTAAGAACATCCTGCCATGGTCAAGTGTGATTATAGGGTTATGAGGAATAGTGGTCATCACCAAGCTGCTTCTACTCTCAATTCTCGTCCTGACTGAAGTTATCAATCTATAACCACCCCACCACCCCCACCTTCACACACGCTCCTACACTTCCTCACTTCAAATGCTTTTATTTGGCAATGACATTGAAATCCCTATAAGACTGTAACACATTAGTGTTATTTTGATTGTAATACTGTTATTATAGTGACATTATTGCGAATATGCTATTCGTGCAAACTAAGGAGGCTTACCTCACAGAGGTAGCAAGTGTCCACTAACCTCCTCCGTTCTTATAGGCCAAGTAAGGGAACCTCCATACGTTTCCCAGACCCACAGCGTAGCCAATCATAGACAACATGTACTCCCTTTTTCTGGTCCAGGTCCCCCGGTCCGAACTCCCATCATGGCTGCCCACATGGGAAGGGGACTTATGTTTCTCATGGTCGTCAATAACCTGCATCCCAGACGAATGCAGACCAACAGACACACAGACCAACACAGGATGCCACGAGTCAGTTACTTAGTTGCAAGTATACAACAAGTATATCTGTTGTTTGGAAAAGCCTAATTATTGTCTAAATCTCGAACCATCAATATATTTACGTAATGTGTATCTCTTTCATTTAAAAATAAATTGTAAATCTTTCAAACGAGGTAAAAAAAGACAGTCGGCAGAATGTACTTCTTTCCTGTCTTAACTGTTATATATATTTCATCAGTGAAATTCTTACCTGTTTAGTGGTTGCAGACTTCTTAAATATGATTAGATCTTTGAAATCACTCCAGTAATTCCTCATTTTGCTGCTGTCTGAGGCTTTCACCTACAAAAGTGATGAGAACTAACTGTAGCTCAGGTATTTAAGCTAGTGCACCTGAACGATAGACAGATCATCAGGCCAATGAATGCTCTGATCCCGCCTCAGCCCACATTGCTTTGTGGTCCATGGTTGAATGTGAGTTGGGAATGTATTGAGGTCTCATCACAGGTTTTCTCTGTCACCATACTTAATTATAGCTTGAGTGAAATGCTTGAAACCATCTGAACCTATGTGCATGCATGAGTCAAATTCCATACTGAAAGCTAGGACATTGTTGTGTTTTTCAACAAGGGCTTCTTCTTTTATTTTTTCAGAAATGAAAAAATCTTTCTAAAGGGTTTCATTTTATACTTGACAATTAGCCTACAAATCAAGTCAGGGTCAAATGTGTTGTGTTTTGCTTTCTTGTGTGACTGTGTTAATGGGTCATTCCATAAAATGTTAGCATTTTGCATCCATCATATATTTAGTTTTCAATTAAGAATAAACATAAAATTATATATAAATATGTGCATTAGAATAAGATTTTCCAAAAACTGTATTTCACTTCTAGGAAGATTTTAAGACACTTATACCATAGTTCTCAAGGCCTATCTTTTATTTAGATCGAAATTATTATTTGAGTGTAATCGTATATACTGAAAGTGTTTAATTGACATTTTACTTTTATTTAATTGCCAATCATATTATGCAAAAACTTGACCCTTTTAAAATAATAGATTATTTCCAAAGTGAGTCCAGAGTGACTGTTAACGCATTCATCTTAAAATAGATGGGTGGGACAACCGCACAAGGCAGTAATAGTAATTACACTTTACCTTGTGAGTCAATCATTGTTTTGTGGGTCGGTTCCTAACCCATGGCTGTTTCAAAGTGTGCACCTACATTCTGATTTCTCCTGTTCTTTCAAGGGTGAACTTCCAAGAGCATGTGTTACGAGAGACCAACTGGCAAGATACTTCTATAATAGATTGGGATAAATTGCAAGGAATACTTGAAATGTGTTGTTTTTATATTCTGGAGTACTGGCAATACAAAACAAATAGAGAGTACTTTTGCTAAATATTGTATAAAATAAAAATAAAAGTTGGCCTATTTTATTATTTCATCATCAAGTACATTTGCGAGTAGCCCACTCAGTATTTATTTACTTTCGTTAACTTTGACTTTTGGTAGTTTGTGTAAGTTGTTGGGACTTGCACCATGTAAGTTAAGTAAAAATATATTCTAATATGCTCTGGTGATATGCACCAGGTAGAGACTTGTCCAGACATCAAGATGAATGCTTCTATGAGTTCAGCTTTTTGGAGCTTTATTTTCTGTTTCACACCTAATCAAAAAGGACATGCATTTCAACATAACTGTAAAACCTTGTTATTTTGTGGCTTTGACAAAAGTTCTCAATTATATTCATGAGATTTGATTGGTGATGCATTTACCTCTGACCCTCATTTTAAGGTCAAACTCGTAATGCAAATGTTTACCGCCTTAAAATAATGAACATTCCAACAAGCTAAATGATTCACAACAGTTGTTATGGTTAGGGTCTTCTGAAAAGCACGGTGGTAAAGGAAGTAGGGCTACACTCTTTTCTGCCTTCAAAAGTATTTAGGCTTCATTGCTTTCCCCACATTTTGTCGTAGACAATTTATTATTGATAAATAAATACTATTTTGGCATCAATCAACACACAATAGGTCCTAACAACTAAGACAGTTAAGAAGTGTAGGGATGTGTTCCAATTTATTGATAATAAAATCTTGAATAACATTTATTAAATGCTCCACTTCCAGAGCCCATCAGAGCACTGAGACCCCACTCGTGAATGTGATGAATGACCTTCTAAAGGCCTGAGACACACATTCCGCATCCTATTGATCACTCCCTTCTCTTGGAGAGATTGGAAACCCATATTAGGCTACACAGACACGTTTTAGCCTGGTTCAAATCTGATTTATCTGAAAGATAACAGTTCGTATGTTTGGATTGCATGTTTTCCACACATACAAGGTCCCAAGCAAAGGTATGTTTTGGCATTCGCCACGGTTCGGTTATGTGAACATTATTGTTTTCACTCTATATGCTGCCTCTGGATGATGTCATCCGGAACCACAATGTAAATTTTCACTGTATATCTCAATGAAACATGGGGAAGCACCAAAATTAGTTACTTCTGAAGCTTGCGTTTCACATATTAGGAAGTGGATGACGGGGAACGTGCTGCTTTGAAACTTGTTTGTTTTAGGACCCAAGAAACAAAGAGTATGTTTCTGTCTGCAGATCTCACAATGAACCCCAAAGGTTGTATGGCCGTATCCCAAAAAACTGTGAGAAACCTTGCTATTCCCCTGACCTATCTTTTGATGAACATATAAAATATATCTCAAAAGCCATCATCAGAACATGATGAAGGATTACAAACTTTCTATCTGAATTGGATTCCGAATTACTAATCCATGCTTTTGATTCTTCCAGATTAGATTACTGCAATGCTCTTGTCTCCGGTTACCCTGATTAATCAAATAAATACAATTAGTTTTCAACAGGACTGCTAGAATCCTAACTAGTACAAAAAAACGTAAGCACACTACTCCAGTATTAGCCTCTCTACACTGGCTGCCTAAGGCTAATGCTGATTTTATAGTTTTGTTGTTAACCTATAAAGCAATACACAGACTTGATCCTACTTACCTTGCTGAATTGATCCAGCAATACATACCTACATACACGTAACCTTGTGATCGCAAGATGCAGGCCTTCTAATTGTACCTAGAATTTCTAAACATACAGCCGGAGTTAGGTCTTTCTCTGTCTTAGATTCTGATTGACTGCAGCATGGCCCGGGTGTCTGAAAGTGAACAGAAAGGCTTGATGTCCACCCTTGCGGTCTTGCTAGGAGGGCTATCATCTCCACAGGGAGGCCCTCTCTCCAATGCCATTCAGGGGCAAAGTCACTGGCTTGCTGTTGTCTCTCTTTCAGGGTGGTTGCGGTTGGTTGGTGTCCCTTTGGTTGATGCTTGGCAATGTGAGTGGATTGATTTACTTTCAGTTGGGCTCTGTTTGGGGCCTCCCCCATGAACGGCCACAGCGTCACTGGACCCCCCGTTTAGCACCAAGGGTTTACACTGCTATATTATTGTGCCAAGGGAGTAGGGTTGCTCTCTAATACTTCCTTTTCTCCTGTTCTATGTGTGTTAATTATATCCAAAGGTGAGTAGTTCACCTGCCTCTGGTTTTCCAGGGTGAGCTTCTGTAGCATTTCCTTTGATAAATTAGGAACTATTTAGTCCCTGCCGGTGAAAAACATGCCCATAACATTATACTACTACCAAAATACATAAGAATACAAACGGATCAAAAACATCACATCAGTTTAATATTTTATGTATGTTCATTTGTAGAAGGAAAACTCATGATTCATGAAAAAACTGTATAGTACAGAAATAATATTCTAGTTTGACCAAAGTGTGGTAGTAGCTAAAAAAAAATGTTTCCCCAGACCTGAGCTCATGACAATATCAAAATATACATAAATAGCCAAATAAACAATGACTCAAATTAAAATACAAATATTAGCTGCCACTTCCCCTCGACAGAGCAACCACATTGTAACTTTATAGAGGAAAGTCAAACAGGGACTTGAATCTCATTGACAGAAGCCCTGTAAAATAACAATATTCAAATAAAATAAAAACATAGATAAACATATTTACTCAGCTATCAATTCGGAGACAAACAACATGTATCATAATCCTTACCTTGACCCCTAAAAGCAAACCTTAACTCTAACCAAAATAAGAGTAAGATCTTGACAAAAATAGCCAGTTTAAAAATATATACACAAACACATTTTTTAAATGTATCCATGTGGGGACAGTTATATATCTATTAAAGGTTCTTTGTTTCCTTAGCCCAAAAGCCCAACTGAACCTTATAACTAACCTGAAATGCAAACCGCAAACCTAACCTTAACACCAATGAGGACGTACCACAAACCTAACCTTAACACCAATGAGGAGGTATTATGAGATATGGAGGCATGTCCTGGTGAGAATACCCTAACCCAATCCTCCTTGCGGGAACAGCAAAACAGCTTTTTAAAATATATTTTACTATCCTAGTGGAAGGTGGGACCAGGTGGTCTAACACCAGGGGGTTAGAGATGTGTTTGGTCATTGGAGATATAGTAAATATTATCTGGCAGCTGGAAAGAGTTCTTTCCATCAACCTGACCTCCACCTGCATATGGCCCCGTCCGGTGGACGTCCAGGTACGGACCCCAACCCTCCACTGGAGAACACACAGCACACAGACGCTGCAGACAGAGACAAAGGTGATTCACAGGACTGTTACGGAGAGCAAACACCCTTCCGATGCTTGGAAAGACACAC
The DNA here is from genome assembly GCA_016801125.1 of Novumbra hubbsi. Taxonomy (NCBI): domain Eukaryota; kingdom Metazoa; phylum Chordata; class Actinopteri; order Esociformes; family Umbridae; genus Novumbra; species Novumbra hubbsi. Next base: position 6,912 of record JACXGK010014250.1, read on the forward strand.
AGATAAATATTTTTGCTCGTACAGAGAAACATTCAGATGATGGCACATTCCTGGAATTCACATCATTTCAAGGAACTTTTCTTTTTTGTTTGTCTTCATTTACATTTAAATGTAAGCAAATACATGTATCAACAACAGAAACTAATAGCGATCTTCGAAATTCAGTAAAGAACATTGTTCTTGAGCTTCAAAAAAGCTCCACAACAGTGGGGTTTAATAACTGACAGCACTTTTAGCACCACCTTAGGTGTTTCCAGTATTAACCAGTCATGTGTTCTTGCACTGTAATTTGTAGCTTTAACCTTGATGAGTGATCTTAGATGTGTCATGCTCATGGTTTCTGAAACAACGTTTTTGTGTACAATACGGAACAAATTATGTTTTGCATGATTTTACTATGCCTGAATAAATGTGACAATTAAAGAACCAGCAGAAGCATTCTGAAACTGTACTGTATACTCCACAGGGTTTGCCTTAGCTAGCCACACACACACACATTCACCTTTTATACTAAGACAGCAACACAAAATTGTGCCATGCCAAATATTTTGTGACTGTTCCTCCACTGTAGCAGGCCCTCCCTGCATAAGAGACAACAGGGGTACATTTTTGTGTTTCAGTGAGGTTGTGAGGGTTGGTGACACAGCCACGCCCTCTGTGGGAAAAGGTAGTCTAGACCAACCAGTAATTATCAGAGATGGCCATTCTCACGTCATTTGCACTGCCAGGCCAAACCACGTAGATGTCTGTAAAGCTACAAACATCAAACCAAATTACAAATGGTATTAACAGAGCCACATACATCGGCAAAATATTGATAATTTTAGGTTATTTACTTCCCGGAAATTGTGGGCAACAAGTGCTTGCATTACGATGGAACCATACTATATCCAATTGAATTAGGCAACCAGCTGCTTGAAATGATAGAAATGCAGGTATCATTGGCTCAACACACCATGGCCACCCACATCTCAAACACAGAAATTGTCTCTTAAAAACATCTTTACTCTGAAGGGAAATTAAACGTTGATTAAACGTGCTCCTCAGTACTAAAGTTGGCATCAACATGGAAGAAGATAGGACAGCACCATATAATATGTAGTACAGGGGTAGCATATCACCACAACACGATCAGCAATCTATAGGAGCTAACAGTGTTTGTTGCAATCACTTGCCCCCACTGAAGATTGGGACAGACAGGCACAAAACTGACAATAGTTTCATTCTCGGGTGTGTGGACCGACGCAATTAAATGACAATACCGGCTTGCACCCCCCCCCCCCCTCACCTCCCATCCAAACACTGTAAGTGTTATCTAGACTTAAAACACACCTTCCAGGGATTTCCTTGGGCGTGGAATATTTTCCAGACAGCGACCAGGGGGATCCAGGTGAGGCAGAAGGTGATCATACACCAGCCAAGAGCCACACCCCATGCAGGGTACTGCACAGAACCGTAGGACGGTGGATGGAAGGTCCACCATGACCACACCAGGATCATCTACCAGGAGGTGTTAGAGAGCACAAGTCAGAGACACAAGGGGGTTTCAGAATTGCACAGAGATGGAATCAAAGACCACATAGAGGAAGAGAGCCGGAACTTACAGAGATTATGGTGGGAGAGATGAAGAACCAACATGCTCTCCACCACAGCCAGAAGATGGAGGGTCTTGTCCCAATCATCATCTCTATGTCCTTAATGAAACGGTTTCCTCCTACACACAAACACATACTAAATATCACACAATATTATGTTTTTTCCTAGATGCTGATTGGTGAGAAGCTGTGGGTGGCACAGGGAATGGCCAATAAGGATCTTTAGCAAAATGCAGCATTTACAGTGGGGAGAACAAGTATTTGATACACTGCCGATTTTGCAGGTTTTCCTACTTACAAAGCATGTAGAGGTCTGTAATAAAATGCTAATTAATTACTTAAAAATCATACAATGTGATTTTCGGGATTTTTGTTTTAGATTCCGTCTCTCACAGTTGAAGTGAACCTATGATAAAAATTACAGACCTCTACATGCTTTGTAAGTAGGAAAACCTGCAAAATCGGCAGTGTATCAAATACTTGTTCTCCCCACTGTAGATGATAGTATCAAAAGCCTTCAAAACAGCTTTCAAACACCACACCCATTCTGGCATTTTTGCTCAAATATAAATGGTGCTATATACTGTACCATAGATGTAGAGGACCCCAACAAGCTCTAGAAGAGCAGTGATCAGTAAAACAAAGCCGGTACCAAACTGATCCATCAGAGTCACCCAATATATCCCTGCCTGGTAACACACAAATACAAAGGTATCTCATGCATGCACACACAGTGTAGCACAAATGAATGACCATAACATGGTCAACAGCAAAAGAACTTAGCTAAGGATTTACCTGTGTTACGCACGGCAGGCCAAGCAGGAACAAGATGGAGCAGGTTCCCACAGTGATGATGGAGCGTTTTGATTTCAAGGTTTCAGGGAACGCATCCACAAGGCAGGTGGAGATGACCTCTGAGGGAAGAGGGGCCAAGGGTCAGAGGTCTGACTTGATAGTTATGGCGTAGTTAGAGTGAGAGTGTGTGTGGGTGTGTGTGTGACTGACCTACACCAGCAAACTGCGTGTCGAGTCCAAGGGTGAGCAGCATGAAGAAGAAGAGGATGGACCAGAGAGGAGAGATGGGAAGCTTAGACAGGGCATCTGGGTACGCAATAAAGGCTAGTCCAAAACCTGCACGCACGCACACACACACACACACTTTGATAAAGCTGAAAACAATACTTTTCTTTACCCAGGTAAGCCAATTTAGAACAAGTTGTTATATACAATGGCCACCAGGACAAATGCTCTCTTTTTGCCAACCTTTACAGACAAAAAGCTGGTTCTGTAGTCTGCTGATATTAGGCATTTTATTTTCCACAATTTTGTCAGAACAAGCAGTTATTTTCCGTTTTTGTGAAAGCCTGCATTTGATTCCCTTCATCGAGTGCACTTCCTAAAGAGTGGTCCAAATATGCTTTTGGAGTCTATTGCTTCAGGTTGGAGCCAATGCTTGTGCTGATCATCCCGGACAGTTCAGCGGTCGATCACGGGCCTCATTTTCATGAGTTCAGCGCATGTTGAGCGCATGCTGAGCGCATGCTGAGAGCTTGTTGAGCGCATGCATTAATGAATGCATTCTAAAAATAGGACCGGAGTACTCGACTGATGGTAAACGTCAGAAGCCAAGTTGTGTAAGAACGCCAACATTTAACAATAATGAGAGAAAGTTGACAGAGGAATTGTTAGACGACACAATGATACAATGACTACTACAGAAATTGAGAAGTATATATTTTTTGTGTTATTGGTTTAATTTATTTGACATTTGAGAAGAACATGTTCCAGCCATGTATCAACAAATCTAAGTCAGGGTCAATGCTTTCTACCTTAGGGTCAAAGTCCAATATGAAAGAAAACAGGATAACTTACATGATAATTGCCACCTATTATGTATCTCTGAATGCTGGCGAGGACTGGCGGTTATTTGAACAACAGCTTAACTATCAAATGTGTGTACGTGGGCGGACAGACGAAGACCAGGAAATAGATTGTATCAAAACAAATAAATCATGTTGTTTAAAGGAATGGAGCGTGTGAATTAGTGACAACACTAAATGTTTTATTACCATAATCGGAGTACTACTGACCTGACTGTGCCACCTCTGATACAGGCTTTCCAGAGACATGAGCCATGTTACCTAGGATGGAGAAGACGGTGAAGCCTGCAAACACACTAGTACCTGCAACCAAGCAAACACACAACGGAAAAAGATAAACATGTATCAAGAAAAAGAGCGTGTTTTGATGTGCAGTACTAGTCAAACTTTTGAGCGCTTTCTAAATATGTCCAGTGTGTGTGTGTGTACCACAGTTGGTGAGGCAAACGATGAGTGCGTCCTTGAACACATTGTTGTGGAACGTGTTATAAGAGGACAGGGCTGTAACTCCACCACCAGCTAAGGACAGAGTGTAGAAAATCTGTATCGCTGCATCTCTCCATACCTGCCAAAAAACTCTTATTTGAAATCAATAATATGTGTATTTAAATAAATAATTAATATTTAACAGATATGTGGTTGAGCTCTGACCTCTGACTCAACCAGTTTAGTGAGGTTTGACTTGGAGCCAATGTAAAACTCAATTCCATCTCCGGCGCCCTCTAGTGTCAAACCTCGAATCAGCAGGATCAGCAACACCGCATAGGGAAAGGTAGCCGTGAAATACACAACCTGGGGACAAACACAAATTCTTTGGCAGTATGTGGTAACAGTCACTGTTTGTGTTGTACAAAAAGAAATACAGTGTATAATGTGTATTAGAACGGTTATATAGGTGATGCCACCTGTAACTCAGAGCCTAAACACGGTTATTTCCGGTTCTGGCCAGGGCCACTGCCGCCCCTTATTGCCCCAGAGCGAGACATTCACTGGGCAAGTTGTTTAGCCTGGGTCACTAAGACACCTAGCACTCTCTGTTTGTTACCACCACATGTGGATATGGAATTCTCATAAAAAATAGAATGTGTTGAAGGATTTATAAGATCCTTACTTAACACACAGGAAGTCCCACCCACTTGACTATTTCAAAATGGTGAAAACGCTTTGATGATGTCGACAAAACAGGCTTTTGGCCCCTTGAGGCCTCTATCCTTATTTACGTCATGGAAACACAGAAATTGTGGGTCACACTGACTTTTCCTGAGGATTGGATGCCTTTGTAAAGGGCCGCAGCGATGAGCAGCCATCCCAGAAGCAGACAGAGAGCCAGATGCCAGACCACTGGACCAGTCTCATCTAGACCACTGGACCTTTGTAAGGTCACCAGGCTGGGTGGGACACAGACAGATTGACAGACAGATTGAC